>CM055958.1:23317934-23359557 GCA_029490685.1 Schizonepeta tenuifolia
TCATCATTTTCGCTGTCCACATTTTGATGTGAATTGAACCGTTTATTTCTGAATGAGAAAAACAATACTCCGTTTAATAAAACGGTGTAGTAAATTAGTAATCTCTATATATATGTTGTGCATACAGAAATATTATGTTAGTGCCACATGTACTCTAATATTATTCGAGTAATTTCATATCTTATGATTTATCATATCAATTTACGCGTTATAGATTAATAGTTAACGTATCAATAATTCAATACATGTAGAGATTGAGAAATAAGTTTCATAATTAACATATTGAACATTATAGCCCTATGAACATGCAGTTGGCCATATAACGATAATCATCTTCTGTCATTTCAGGGCAAACAACGATGAATGATGTATAATAATATGAATGATATATGAATGTAATTGAACTTAAACTATTTATAACAATTAAATTAAATTTTATGTACAACCGGGAAGAAAGGTTTTACATTATGGGGATTCTCACGATTAAAATAAAAATAAAAATGCACATGCATGTATCATCATCTCTTCTCGCAATTGTATGACAGCAGACAGGTTGAAATCTTATTTAGGAGAAATTTCTTCATAGCAGTCTTGCACCAAAGTTATTACTATTACAAAAAAACCCGTCGTCATAGAGTTTATTTAATTATTAAAATTCTTAGCACACATATTTTGTTTTAAAATAAAATCTAAAACGTGATGTAACGTTAAATTAATAATTGAGTAACTCCGTTTCGATCGATATTTTTATGCTTTATAAGCTTTATAAAAAATTAAAATGAGAAACATATGTATCCTCAAAACTCAAAAGTACAAGGAAATAAGCTGTAGTTATACAATCATTAAATTAATTATCTCAAAAAAAAAAAAAATCATCAAATTTGTTGGTTTTAGAACTGTTTATTATTTAGCGAGTACGTTCCTTCCATTTACGACACATGTAACTTTTCAAATTTGTTTATTCAGCACATGAGGTATATGAGATAAATTGTGATATTAACTAAACGATGATTTAGTGATTTGCATCCACTTATTAAGTGCTCCCATGGGTTGATCTAACTGTGAAACAAGTTCGTTAATGAATATTTAAATTTCATTAATATCTCAAGTCGTTTTCCTCTCACGTAAACTGTCAAGTTTAAGATTTATATATATATTAAAGTGCAACAAATTCGCAAATTAAAGAAGGCAATATTTGTGGACGAGAGATAGGATTGACGACAAAGTTGGCTGGCAAAATAATGAAAGATTAATAAAGTTTTGAGTGGACAAATCATATTTTTTTCAAAACTTTTATAATTTTGCAAAAAGAAAAAATGTCTAACCGTTTCGAGACTTGTGTGGCCAACCCGTCCCTCCCCACTTGCTCCAACTATTATTTGCTATTTACCCTATTTTCTCAATAATTAGCTTGGATTTTTATTTTTTGCATAGAGATATTATAAAAAGTAATGTTTTTTCCCAACCCCCCCAAAAAAAGAAAAAGAAAACCACTAGCCTTTTCTTGTTGGCTGTGTTTACTTTGATGGAAAATGGCGGAAAAAGAATATTTTCACCCATTTTCCATCCATTTCACACATTTATTATGTTGGTTAATTTTTCTTGGGCAGGATGAATAATCTTTTCGGCGATCCCTTTTCCATCTATTTCTCACCAATTGTGGAAAATATTAACATGGGGGGATGGGTGTGATAATATTTTCAATGGATAAAAGACATAAAAATAGGAAAAAGGGTAGGAGGACCATATAATAATTTTTTTTTCCATTCTAGTAAACATGTGATAAAAAAAGATAAAAATGTTAATATTTTTTCATCTTTTATTATCCATCATTTTCCAATGGAAATATTTCCATCAAAGTAACAAAAACCCTACTAGCCTTTTTCCTAGAGCATTAATTATGCTTAATTATAGCAGTAGTTTTTAATATGCACTATAACTAATTACGTGCGCATATTATACATTTCCACAGTTGAACTTGTCTTTCGATGACAGTTACCCGCTCTCACACACGTGCATTTCCACATAAGTCCGTCACACTCCATTGAAATTTCACACACTATTTTTGGAACCAAAAATACACTCTTAAAAATATAACTTAAATATACATCTTTTAAAATAATTAAATAAACACATAGGGTCATTCGTATGAGTTGTTTGTTTATTTTATTTTTTTGTATGTGCACGACGAACTTTTCAGAAAAAAAAAAAAAAAAAAAAAAAAAAAAAAAAAATATGCAAACGAGTGTGGACTAGTGTTGAGTTGTTGATGAGAGAAATTGTTTGTTCTTGCGTAACGCGGCTGAATTATACCCCCCAATTTTCCATCAATTTTTGAAGTATATTTGGATTTAAACATTCAGGCCTCAGGGGTCAAGATACTTATTATACTAATTTCCCTCAAACTAAAAATATTTAATAATCTCAACTCGAACATATAATTAGTACGAGATATATACTTAGATATGTCGCTAACCATCAGTGAGCATCTTCCATAAACATTGTTGTGTTAAGGGGAAAATTAATTAATAAATTAAACATTGATTTTAATGTAATTTATAAATTTAATAATATCGACAACAATTTATAAGGTATTGAATAAATAAAATATTTACACGTATCAAATGTCAGTGGTGCTGGCTCATGAAAGGTGCTCACAGATAGTAAGCGCCATCTCAATATTTTTAGCAGTATGAAATAACCTCATTTAGACAAATATCAACAGATTATTAGTTGTTCTTTCGAGAATTTACAAATTAAACGATTTCAGGTTTAATCATCATTCTTCTCTCTTCCACAACTGATTAACAAGACATGAATCTCGATACGATAATTGGAATTTCAAATCACACAAAATGCAGGATATAATTATGGACAATTAAAAAGAGTTACAATATCAAAAGTACAACAAAACCAAAATGTAATAAACTCGTCAAATATTAATTTTCTATTAATAACATTTTCACAAAACTAAAATATTTAAAAGAATACATAAATGTTATTTTTGCATCTGAGAGTATTATTACCCAATAAAAACGATATTCCTAATTAATAAATCGTTTGTTCAAAAAAAAAAAAAAAAAGTGGTACCTTTTTTGTTTTGTTTTATTAGGTGCACGAGACTTTTTCTTTCATGCAACATTTGTCATACATCAAACCCGTTAACAACTCGAACATGATTAAGGGCTTTAATTCATAATTAATTTAGGATTAAGAGAATAAATTAAATGTATCATTCATTCGTAGTACTAATTTTGTACGTAAATTAGGACAGCCGTATGCCACACACTCTGATCAAATGACAGATAACTAATAGATAGATGCATTAAATTGTAACCCACATGTGATGGAACTAATTAAAAAAGATTTATAAATATTAAGTAATTTAATTTGTAAATTGAGTACCGGTTTGGTGGGAGATTTGTCTGGTTGGCTTTATATTAACTAAACCAAAATAAGATATTACTAATTTTTCTTTTGGGATCTGAGATATAAACGTGTATTTGGGTACTAAGAAAATAATTAAATAAATTAAAACAACTGGATAATTTAAATCAATAATGCAAGCTAATTAAGGGAACAGACAGCAATTATTTAAATTGTGGAGTTGGAGAGAAGAAGAAACAAACACAGCTGTATCTGCAGGGAGATGTTTAATTAGGTGTCCACATTTAATTAGGTAGCATTGTTTTGTTGCAAAAATTGTTTGGTTGAGTGAAAGTGAAGCAAAATTTTCTAGTTTGTAGGATTTATTTGAAGCAAATATAACTTTTGGTATATGCAAGCAATATCAATCAAATTAACATCTCTTATTTTTAACTTTTACTCTGTAGTCAGCAAATATATATAACAAAGAATGGAAAAACCTAAAATATTTGCAGATGTAAATATTACTAAAAAGAAATAAAAAAGAAAATAAAGAACCCCCTCACCCCCCTACCCCCATTATGAAATTAAATTTTATACACCTTATTTGTTCATGTTAGTAAAATACAAGATGAAGTATCATGATAGCAATTTTGAATCGTGTGACCTCAAAAATATTAAAATTAAAATTAAATGAGTGATACATGAAAGGTGTTGAGGAGATGAGGACAAATCTTGAAATTATTAAATATAAAAAGATACAAAATTTTGAAACCAAGTGGGCAGGCATTAAATAGGATAGAATAGTTTGTGCCTTGATGCATTGAAACTATGAGAGAGTTGGATTATTTTATATATGGTCCACTCTTGGAATTAAACACTAGGAATATTTAATTCAATAGGTATTTAAATAATCTGCAATATGAAAATTAAATATACATATACAAGGTCCTATATATGTATGATATTACCAAAACCCTTCTTATATATCAAATCTAATAGTAACTAGTAAGTATATCTTTTAAAAAAAAAAAAATCTAATAAATATATAAACAATGGTTTTGATCAAGTTAGTTTGTTTTTAGTTCGACGTTTGTCTCCCATATTGAATATTTTAGGTTTTCATTATATGATATTACTATCGTACATGTAACATGCATTAATAATAAGATCTAAATATTTCCTTCACAAAATCCAAATTATGCATAACATATTAATAACACACGTAAGAATGGTTAAAAAAGTTACAGATAAACCCAATTATATACTATATATGTTCTTGTGTTATACTTTTAAAATACATCTCTCGCATCAATGCTAATACATGAGTTATATAAGCCAATACACAACTAATTAATATACATCAAGGTTTAATTTGTTTGCAAAACAATACGAGACATTACTTGGTGTGTTTATATTATGATCTCTTTTCCCGCACAAGGTCAGTATATTTGGTTTGATGTATGAAACTATCTCAACAAAATAACATATGTTAATTTTTACTCCCTCAATCCCTCGTCATATTCAAAATATATGTTATACTCATATTTTGCAATTGCATATCACACCCTAATGCATATATGGTTAATATATATTGAAGCTTTGCTTTATCATAAACTTTGATTTTAAAACATAAGGTATTAGGTTATCATATTTATCATTTTAAGCAGTTTAAAAAACGAACTCCAAATTCTTAGTATTCTATAAAATAAGTGCTAGGACATAGAATAGAATTGGACTTTATTTGAGTTTGAAGTTGATAACTTTAAGGTAAAAATGTGCACTTTTATTGGTAATTGAGCACCCCACCTTGCTTTGCGGAATGCATAGTCTTCAAGCAAGACTACACGTGCACATGCGCATGCACACGCGCGCACACACAAAACAAACAAACAAACACTCAATTATATAATGCAAACTAATCTAGAATAAAAATTTGAAGAAGGACCACTAATAATCTTAAAAGTAGTGTTGTAATATGATGATGACAAATTGTATTTCAAGAAAATGAGTACACATGTCATATGGTATCTTCCCAAAAGTGAATCTTATAAGTCTTCAATTTATTTGTTTTTATCCTTTTCACTTTCAAGAAAATAAATATGTGATCTAAGGTAGTATAAAATCACTTATATGAATGATTACAGTATATGATGACAAATTGTAATCCAAGAAAATGAGTGCACAATATATTTCCTCAAAAGTGAATCACTTGAAATATTTTCCTTTTGCTTTTTCTACAATCAAAATGATGGCAACTTGTGGATTTATGATATATGAATGATGAATTATTATTGTCCCATTTATAAATCTTTACCTGGACCATATATACTAATTAGGTCCAGATTAATTAGCTTTAGGCTTTATGTTAATTAACGTTTTTATATGATTAATTTACATTAATTATCCTTTAACTTGAATCTGGTCATAGGTTCTAATTCTTCAGTATGATGATCTGTTTTTAATTTAATATTACAACCTTATTATACTCACATAAATGAGCTTTGACTAGTCAAGGGGACTACACTTTCTATCTCTCAACAATTATTGGATAATGATACACCCTGTTTGAGAAAAGAAAAGAACAAAATTTTATATACTTGATAATTATTTATGAAAAATAGCTGGAAGATTACAGTTGGCAAGCATGAGAAAAGAGGACCTACAATTCTCAGTTTTAAATGAAGGATTTGATGTGTGATTTGCATGCATGTACAACAAGTAAGAACTACTACTACAACAGTCTACAGATATTAATTTTCTACCTCACATTTCTTGTAAATTTTCAAGTACTCTTGAATAAATAATAAAGTAAGTGATTTTTGTTTTATAAACAATAAAGAAAAGAAAAGAAAAGAAAATTGCTGATACTGATAAGAAAGAATGGAAAGAAAGTTCCAAAAATCAACCATCCTCACTTAGTCACCATCACAGTGAGGTCAGAGATCTAACAGCACCTTTCAAAAGACTGCATCAGAATCTAAAAGGAAAAAATAATGCTGTATTTTCAGACAATAAATAAAACAAGTCATGAACAAAACTGAAAATTTCATAACAAACTCAAACTATATCTGTACAGCATTTGTTACAAGTTAAACAACATCCTTTTTTCTTCTTATGTGTAATAACAAGATTTTTCCCTTCTTTTTTTTTTCTTCATGGGCTAGCTAGGTACAATAATCTATGGCACAAGTACAACTTCTGAAGATGTATATGCCATTTTTCCTTTGGTGAAAATTTTAGAGCCGCTCTCACAAATGCTCATTGCCTTCCTTGATGCTCATTCCCACTCCTTCCCCTGCAGTGAATACGGCGTCGTCTATGGCGATGGAGGAGGCGGAGTCGAGGGCGGACCCCGCCTGAATCTCCTTGAACATGGCCATGACTTGGATGATCGTGGGGCGCTTCCACGGCCGATCATCCAAGCAAGCGCAGGCGACCTTCAAATGCTGCAGTAGCTCGATCTCTAACGTCGGATCCTCTTTCAGCAGGAGCGGATCAAACACGTCGCTCACCCTAGTCCTAGCGACCAGCTTCACCCAACCAACAAGATTGTTGTCACCAAAATCCGGTGAATCCGTAGGCTGTCTCCCCGTGAGCAGCTCAAGTAGCACGACACCGTAGCTGTAGACGTCACCCTTAGTAGAGCAACGGAAGCTCTGGTAGTACTCCGGAGGGACGTATCCGGGGGTGCCAGCCAAAGTGCTCACACTCAAATGTGTGTCCATAGCACTCATCAACCTAGCCATTCCAAAATCCGAGACCCTTGCTTCAAGATTCTCATCAAGAAGCACGTTGCTCGATTTCATATCTCTGTGGATGATATGAGGAATGCAGTTATGGTGGAGGAAAGCTAGACCTCGAGCTGCTCCGATGGCAATCTTCCTCCTCGCTGACCAATTGAGGCTGATCCCCACCGTCTTCTTCTTGTCGTGCAGCACATCTTCGAGGCTTCCATACTTCATGTACTCATAAACCAAGAGGCGCTCGTCGCCTACTTTGCAGTACCCGAGCAGGGGTACAAGGTTGCGATGCTTGATTTTCCCTATAGTCTCCATCTCAGCAGTAAACTCTCGATCGCCCTGACCGCTAACGTGTATCAGTTTCTTGATCGCAACAACGTTGCCATCCTTCAACTGCGCCCTGTACACGTCTCCAAAGCCACCGGAGCCTATGAGGGCGTCGTTGTGGAAGCCATTGGTAGCTTCTAGAAGATCTGCAAATGTGAGCTTCCTCAAGGGCTTCTCAAATGTAGCAAGATTGATGCTCAAGGCGTCGCGTGCACTAAGCTTCCAGTTGCTCTGAACCGTAGCCGAGTTGGAGTGATTCTCCATGTAGGCCTCAAGAGCAGCCTCCTTCTTCTTCCTCCTCTTGTTCGTCTCCACGGCCACGATGATCAAACCAAATATGCAGAAGAGAGAGAAGAGCAACCCCATGGCCACGCTCCCTGCAAGCGAGGCTTGCTTCCTGTGTGACTTCGGGTGGCCGCCTCCTGCCCCCAACCCGGCCCTGCATGTCGGGAGAGGGTACCCACAAAGACCAGAATTGTTACCGAATCTGTAATCCGGGAATGTATCGAAGGGAGCTGACTCAGGTATAACTCCGGACAGATTGTTGTTCGATAAATCAATGTCTCCAAGCAACGTAAGCCCAGTTAACGACTGGGGGATCGTGCCATTCAGCCTATTGTAGGACAGATCAAGAATAGCAACATTCTTCAAGTGCCCTAGTTCTTCGGGGATAGGACCGGAGAGATCATTGTGGCCCATATTCAGAATAGACAAGTAGAACAGTGTCCCTAGCTCTTTGGGTATGCTACCCTCCAACTCATTATACGAAACATCAAGAAAGATCATCGTTCCGTTGTGATTGAAAGTAGGCTCCGTGATACCCTTATACACTCTAGTGAAGTTGCAAGGATGCCTAGTCGAGATCCTATTCAGCTGCTCCGCCCTAATCCCACCAAACTCGAGCAAATTCCCAGCACCGTGGCACTGCTGGCTCCCGTCATTCTTGATATACACGTAGCTCTTCCCCGTTAGCACTGCCTGAGCAATGTTGCCCGACTGCTTGAACAGAGCAGCCGGGATAGTGCCATTGAGGAAGTTGGTATTCATGTCCAACCAAATCAAGCTCTGGCAATCCCCCAACTCCCCAGGAATGCTCCCAGACAAGGAGTTGTTCCCAAGCTTCAGTATAGCTAGGTTGTTCAACTGCCCCAACGAGGCCGGTATCCCCCGAGAGATGGTTGTTCGACAACGAAATCCAGTTCAACCTAGTGCAGTTGCTAAGACTAGAAGGAATGGATCCACTCAAATCATTGAAATCAAGAATGAGATTCTCCAAACTCTGCAAATACATAAACTCCTGTGGGATCTCCCCATGGAGCTGATTCAACCACAAAATCACATCCTTCAATTTCAACAATGATCCTAAACTAGCAGGAATGGTGCCACTCAAATAGTTGAAGCTAAGATCAAGAGACTCCAAATTGGAACAGTTGCTCAGGCTTTGAGGGATTGTACCTGTAAACATGTTATTCTGAAGGTACAACACTCTCAAGCTGTTCCTGGCTTCCCCACACAGCCCAGCCGGAATCAAGCCAGACACATTGTTGGAACTCACATCCAAAACCTCCAAAGACACCAACTTGGAGAGAGAATCGGGCAAATTCCCCACAAAATTATTGAAAGACAGCACCAAAGTTCTCAAATTGGTCAGTTTCAAGAGAGTGTCGACGGGCAACTCACCGGAGAAGTTGTTGTTGGAGGCGTCGAGAAGCTTTAAACCGGAGCATGCAGCGAGGCTCTCCGGCAGAGAACCGGTGAAGTTGTTGTAGGAGAGATCCAATTCGACGAGGGTAGAGCACAAATCGGAGAGAGACGTCGCCGGAATCAGGCCTTGAAAGTCGTTTTCTTGCAGGTAGAGATACTGCAGGGTGCCAGCTGGCAGCGCGGGAACTGGGCCGGTGAGCTTGTTGTTGGTGAGATTGAGGAAGCTGAGCTTCGGGCATGAGGAGAGAGAGCTGCCGACGTCGCCGAAGAATTTGTTGGAGGATAAATCGAGGTGCTGCAAGCTGGAGCAGTCGGTGAATTTGGGGAAATTGGCGGAGATATTGTTCTTGGTGAGATCCAAGTGCGCCAGATTCTTGAGGTTGAATTCGGGCAAGCTCCCTGCGACGTTGTTGTATTGTAGAGAGAGATGCTGCAGCTCGGGGAATGCGGCGGAGAGCAGCCACGAGACCACGTTGTCGCCGGAGATGTTGTTGTAGGAGAGATCAAGCAATTGCAGCGACGGCAGCGCGGCGGCGCGGGGCGGGGAGTGGGGAGAGGGTCTATTGAGTTTCTGGAGAGGTTGAGGGAGGAGAGGGCCGGGCAGACTGAGAGGGCGGAGATGTCGGAGACTGGGCCGGAGACGGCGTTTCCGGACAGATCTAATGAAGTGAGGGAGGCGCTGCAGGAGAATCTGGCGGCGGCGGCGGAGATGGAGCCGGAGATGTTGGAGTTGTGGAGCGAGAGGGATTCCAAGGTTTGGAGAGAGAGTAGAAACGTTGCGGCTGTGGAGAAATCGGTGTCGAGGTGGGAATTGGAGAGGTCGATGGAGGAGACTCTGGAGTTCTTACAGGAGACGCCATGGAAGTTGCAGGGAGAGATGGTGGGCTGCCATGAGGGGAGCTGGCTTGGGTTGGAGAGAGAGTTCTTGAAGGAAATGAGCTGCTGGGAGTCTCGCACGATGCCGTTATCGGCAGCGGTGGAGAGAGAGAGGAGGAGGCAGAGGGTGGCGGCGAGGACCAAATTGCGGCTGCGGTGGAGAGAGAAAGAGTATAAGGGGTGGTGGAAAAGATTGTTATCGCCTTTCATATTCAAAAACTGGATTTTTACGGCGGATTTTGCTCTTTCTCTTCAGCAGTTGAGCTGCCCTTTTGCTTCTTCCATTTCGGAGTGCTAGAGGGAGAGGGACTGAAAGTGGATTGGTCAGTTTTTAGAGAGAGAGAGAGAGGGAGAGAGAGCAGTGGTGAAAAAACTGAAAGGGGAGTCAAAAGCCGAAGTTAGGAAGGTAAGAGGGCTATATATACTAAAATTATCAGAGCATTATTTTCTTCATGACGGGAGTGGGGGTGGGGGTGGGGGTGGGTGCACACAGCTGGCTGTGTCACATGCCATGTGACACAGCACAGCTGTGTGCACCCACCCCCACCCCCACCCCCACTCCCGTCATGAAGAAAATAATGCTCTGATAATTTTAGTATATATAGCCCTCTTACCTTCCTAACTTCGGCTTTTGACTCCCCTTTCAGTTTTTTCACCACTGCTCTCTCTCCCTCTCTCTCTCTCTCTAAAAACTGACCAATCCACTTTCAGTCCCTCTCCCTCTAGCACTCCGAAATGGAAGAAGCAAAAGGGCAGCTCAACTGCTGAAGAGAAAGAGCAAAATCCGCCGTAAAAATCCAGTTTTTGAATATGAAAGGCGATAACAATCTTTTCCACCACCCCTTATACTCTTTCTCTCTCCACCGCAGCCGCAATTTGGTCCTCGCCGCCACCCTCTGCCTCCTCCTCTCTCTCTCCACCGCTGCCGATAACGGCATCGTGCGAGACTCCCAGCAGCTCATTTCCTTCAAGAACTCTCTCTCCAACCCAAGCCAGCTCCCCTCATGGCAGCCCACCATCTCTCCCTGCAACTTCCATGGCGTCTCCTGTAAGAACTCCAGAGTCTCCTCCATCGACCTCTCCAATTCCCACCTCGACACCGATTTCTCCACAGCCGCAACGTTTCTACTCTCTCTCCAAACCTTGGAATCCCTCTCGCTCCACAACTCCAACATCTCCGGCTCCATCTCCGCCGCCGCCGCCAGATTCTCCTGCAGCGCCTCCCTCACTTCATTAGATCTGTCCGGAAACGCCGTCTCCGGCCCAGTCTCCGACATCTCCGCCCTCTCAGTCTGCCCGGCCCTCTCCTCCCTCAACCTCTCCAGAAACTCAATAGACCCTCTCCCCCACTCCCCGCCCCGCGCCGCCGCGCTGCCGTCGCTGCAATTGCTTGATCTCTCCTACAACAACATCTCCGGCGACAACGTGGTCTCGTGGCTGCTCTCCGCCGCATTCCCCGAGCTGCAGCATCTCTCTCTACAATACAACAACGTCGCAGGGAGCTTGCCCGAATTCAACCTCAAGAATCTGGCGCACTTGGATCTCACCAAGAACAATATCTCCGCCAATTTCCCCAAATTCACCGACTGCTCCAGCTTGCAGCACCTCGATTTATCCTCCAACAAATTCTTCGGCGACGTCGGCAGCTCTCTCTCCTCATGCCCGAAGCTCAGCTTCCTCAATCTCACCAACAACAAGCTCACCGGCCCAGTTCCCGCGCTGCCAGCTGGCACCCTGCAGTATCTCTACCTGCAAGAAAACGACTTTCAAGGCCTGATTCCGGCGACGTCTCTCTCCGATTTGTGCTCTACCCTCGTCGAATTGGATCTCTCCTACAACAACTTCACCGGTTCTCTGCCGGAGAGCCTCGCTGCATGCTCCGGTTTAAAGCTTCTCGACGCCTCCAACAACAACTTCTCCGGTGAGTTGCCCGTCGACACTCTCTTGAAACTGACCAATTTGAGAACTTTGGTGCTGTCTTTCAATAATTTTGTGGGGAATTTGCCCGATTCTCTCTCCAAGTTGGTGTCTTTGGAGGTTTTGGATGTGAGTTCCAACAATGTGTCTGGCTTGATTCCGGCTGGGCTGTGTGGGGAAGCCAGGAACAGCTTGAGAGTGTTGTACCTTCAGAATAACATGTTTACAGGTACAATCCCTCAAAGCCTGAGCAACTGTTCCAATTTGGAGTCTCTTGATCTTAGCTTCAACTATTTGAGTGGCACCATTCCTGCTAGTTTAGGATCATTGTTGAAATTGAAGGATGTGATTTTGTGGTTGAATCAGCTCCATGGGGAGATCCCACAGGAGTTTATGTATTTGCAGAGTTTGGAGAATCTCATTCTTGATTTCAATGATTTGAGTGGATCCATTCCTTCTAGTCTTAGCAACTGCACTAGGTTGAACTGGATTTCGTTGTCGAACAACCATCTCTCGGGGGAGATACCGGCCTCGTTGGGGCAGTTGAACAACCTAGCTATACTGAAGCTTGGGAACAACTCCTTGTCTGGGAGCATTCCTGGGGAGTTGGGGGATTGCCAGAGCTTGATTTGGTTGGACATGAATACCAACTTCCTCAATGGCACTATCCCGGCTGCTCTGTTCAAGCAGTCGGGCAACATTGCTCAGGCAGTGCTAACGGGGAAGAGCTACGTGTATATCAAGAATGACGGGAGCCAGCAGTGCCACGGTGCTGGGAATTTGCTCGAGTTTGGTGGGATTAGGGCGGAGCAGCTGAATAGGATCTCGACTAGGCATCCTTGCAACTTCACTAGAGTGTATAAGGGTATCACGGAGCCTACTTTCAATCACAACGGAACGATGATCTTTCTTGATGTTTCGTATAATGAGTTGGAGGGTAGCATACCCAAAGAGCTAGGGACACTGTTCTACTTGTCTATTCTGAATATGGGCCACAATGATCTCTCCGGTCCTATCCCCGAAGAACTAGGGCACTTGAAGAATGTTGCTATTCTTGATCTGTCCTACAATAGGCTGAATGGCACGATCCCCCAGTCGTTAACTGGGCTTACGTTGCTTGGAGACATTGATTTATCGAACAACAATCTGTCCGGAGTTATACCTGAGTCAGCTCCCTTCGATACATTCCCGGATTACAGATTCGGTAACAATTCTGGTCTTTGTGGGTACCCTCTCCCGACATGCAGGGCCGGGTTGGGGGCAGGAGGCGGCCACCCGAAGTCACACAGGAAGCAAGCCTCGCTTGCAGGGAGCGTGGCCATGGGGTTGCTCTTCTCTCTCTTCTGCATATTTGGTTTGATCATCGTGGCCGTGGAGACGAACAAGAGGAGGAAGAAGAAGGAGGCTGCTCTTGAGGCCTACATGGAGAATCACTCCAACTCGGCTACGGTTCAGAGCAACTGGAAGCTTAGTGCACGCGACGCCTTGAGCATCAATCTTGCTACATTTGAGAAGCCCTTGAGGAAGCTCACATTTGCAGATCTTCTAGAAGCTACCAATGGCTTCCACAACGACGCCCTCATAGGCTCCGGTGGCTTTGGAGACGTGTACAGGGCGCAGTTGAAGGATGGCAACGTTGTTGCGATCAAGAAACTGATACACGTTAGCGGTCAGGGCGATCGAGAGTTTACTGCTGAGATGGAGACTATAGGGAAAATCAAGCATCGCAACCTTGTACCCCTGCTCGGGTACTGCAAAGTAGGCGACGAGCGCCTCTTGGTTTATGAGTACATGAAGTATGGAAGCCTCGAAGATGTGCTGCACGACAAGAAGAAGACGGTGGGGATCAGCCTCAATTGGTCAGCGAGGAGGAAGATTGCCATCGGAGCAGCTCGAGGTCTAGCTTTCCTCCACCATAACTGCATTCCTCATATCATCCACAGAGATATGAAATCGAGCAACGTGCTTCTTGATGAGAATCTTGAAGCAAGGGTCTCGGATTTTGGAATGGCTAGGTTGATGAGTGCTATGGACACACATTTGAGTGTGAGCACTTTGGCTGGCACCCCCGGATACGTCCCTCCGGAGTACTACCAGAGCTTCCGTTGCTCTACTAAGGGTGACGTCTACAGCTACGGTGTCGTGCTACTTGAGCTGCTCACGGGGAGACAGCCTACGGATTCACCGGATTTTGGTGACAACAATCTTGTTGGTTGGGTGAAGCTGGTCGCTAGGACTAGGGTGAGCGACGTGTTTGATCCGCTCCTGCTGAAAGAGGATCCGACGTTAGAGATCGAGCTACTGCAGCATTTGAAGGTCGCCTGCGCTTGCTTGGATGATCGGCCGTGGAAGCGCCCCACGATCATCCAAGTCATGGCCATGTTCAAGGAGATTCAGGCGGGGTCCGCCCTCGACTCCGCCTCCTCCATCGCCATAGACGACGCCGTATTCACTGCAGGGGAAGGAGTGGGAATGAGCATCAAGGAAGGCAATGAGCATTTGTGAGAGCGGCTCTAAAATTTTCACCAAAGGAAAAATGGCATATACATCTTCAGAAGTTGTACTTGTGCCATAGATTATTGTACCTAGCTAGCCCATGAAGAAAAAAAAAAGAAGGGAAAAATCTTGTTATTACACATAAGAAGAAAAAAGGATGTTGTTTAACTTGTAACAAATGCTGTACAGATATAGTTTGAGTTTGTTATGAAATTTTCAGTTTTGTTCATGACTTGTTTTATTTATTGTCTGAAAATACAGCATTATTTTTTCCTTTTAGATTCTGATGCAGTCTTTTGAAAGGTGCTGTTAGATCTCTGACCTCACTGTGATGGTGACTAAGTGAGGATGGTTGATTTTTGGAACTTTCTTTCCATTCTTTCTTATCAGTATCAGCAATTTTCTTTTCTTTTCTTTTCTTTATTGTTTATAAAACAAAAATCACTTACTTTATTATTTATTCAAGAGTACTTGAAAATTTACAAGAAATGTGAGGTAGAAAATTAATATCTGTAGACTGTTGTAGTAGTAGTTCTTACTTGTTGTACATGCATGCAAATCACACATCAAATCCTTCATTTAAAACTGAGAATTGTAGGTCCTCTTTTCTCATGCTTGCCAACTGTAATCTTCCAGCTATTTTTCATAAATAATTATCAAGTATATAAAATTTTGTTCTTTTCTTTTCTCAAACAGGGTGTATCATTATCCAATAATTGTTGAGAGATAGAAAGTGTAGTCCCCTTGACTAGTCAAAGCTCATTTATGTGAGTATAATAAGGTTGTAATATTAAATTAAAAACAGATCATCATACTGAAGAATTAGAACCTATGACCAGATTCAAGTTAAAGGATAATTAATGTAAATTAATCATATAAAAACGTTAATTAACATAAAGCCTAAAGCTAATTAATCTGGACCTAATTAGTATATATGGTCCAGGTAAAGATTTATAAATGGGACAATAATAATTCATCATTCATATATCATAAATCCACAAGTTGCCATCATTTTGATTGTAGAAAAAGCAAAAGGAAAATATTTCAAGTGATTCACTTTTGAGGAAATATATTGTGCACTCATTTTCTTGGATTACAATTTGTCATCATATACTGTAATCATTCATATAAGTGATTTTATACTACCTTAGATCACATATTTATTTTCTTGAAAGTGAAAAGGATAAAAACAAATAAATTGAAGACTTATAAGATTCACTTTTGGGAAGATACCATATGACATGTGTACTCATTTTCTTGAAATACAATTTGTCATCATCATATTACAACACTACTTTTAAGATTATTAGTGGTCCTTCTTCAAATTTTTATTCTAGATTAGTTTGCATTATATAATTGAGTGTTTGTTTGTTTGTTTTGTGTGTGCGCGCGTGTGCATGCGCATGTGCACGTGTAGTCTTGCTTGAAGACTATGCATTCCGCAAAGCAAGGTGGGGTGCTCAATTACCAATAAAAGTGCACATTTTTACCTTAAAGTTATCAACTTCAAACTCAAATAAAGTCCAATTCTATTCTATGTCCTAGCACTTATTTTATAGAATACTAAGAATTTGGAGTTCGTTTTTTAAACTGCTTAAAATGATAAATATGATAACCTAATACCTTATGTTTTAAAATCAAAGTTTATGATAAAGCAAAGCTTCAATATATATTAACCATATATGCATTAGGGTGTGATATGCAATTGCAAAATATGAGTATAACATATATTTTGAATATGACGAGGGATTGAGGGAGTAAAAATTAACATATGTTATTTTGTTGAGATAGTTTCATACATCAAACCAAATATAATACTGACCTTGTGCGGGAAAAGAGATCATAATATAAACACACCAAGTAATGTCTCGTATTGTTTTGCAAACAAATTAAACCTTGATGTATATTAATTAGTTGTGTATTGGCTTATATAACTCATGTATTAGCATTGATGCGAGAGATGTATTTTAAAAGTATAACACAAGAACATATATAGTATATAATTGGGTTTATCTGTAACTTTTTTAACCATTCTTACGTGTGTTATTAATATGTTATGCATAATTTGGATTTTGTGAAGGAAATATTTAGATCTTATTATTAATGCATGTTACATGTACGATAGTAATATCATATAATGAAAACCTAAAATATTCAATATGGGAGACAAACGTCGAACTAAAAACAAACTAACTTGATCAAAACCATTGTTTATATATTTATTAGATTTTTTTTTTTTTAAAAGATATACTTACTAGTTACTATTAGATTTGATATATAAGAAGGGTTTTGGTAATATCATACATATATAGGACCTTGTATATGTATATTTAATTTTCATATTGCAGATTATTTAAATACCTATTGAATTAAATATTCCTAGTGTTTAATTCCAAGAGTGGACCATATATAAAATAATCCAACTCTCTCATAGTTTCAATGCATCAAGGCACAAACTATTCTATCCTATTTAATGCCTGCCCACTTGGTTTCAAAATTTTGTATCTTTTTATATTTAATAATTTCAAGATTTGTCCTCATCTCCTCAACACCTTTCATGTATCACTCATTTAATTTTAATTTTAATATTTTTGAGGTCACACGATTCAAAATTGCTATCATGATACTTCATCTTGTATTTTACTAACATGAACAAATAAGGTGTATAAAATTTAATTTCATAATGGGGGTAGGGGGGTGAGGGGGTTCTTTATTTTCTTTTTTATTTTCTTTTTAGTAATATTTACATCTGCAAATATTTTAGGTTTTTCCATTCTTTGTTATATATATTTGCTGACTACAGAGTAAAAGTTAAAAATAAGAGATGTTAATTTGATTGATATTGCTTGCATATACCAAAAGTTATATTTGCTTCAAATAAATCCTACAAACTAGAAAATTTTGCTTCACTTTCACTCAACCAAACAATTTTTGCAACAAAACAATGCTACCTAATTAAATGTGGACACCTAATTAAACATCTCCCTGCAGATACAGCTGTGTTTGTTTCTTCTTCTCTCCAACTCCACAATTTAAATAATTGCTGTCTGTTCCCTTAATTAGCTTGCATTATTGATTTAAATTATCCAGTTGTTTTAATTTATTTAATTATTTTCTTAGTACCCAAATACACGTTTATATCTCAGATCCCAAAAGAAAAATTAGTAATATCTTATTTTGGTTTAGTTAATATAAAGCCAACCAGACAAATCTCCCACCAAACCGGTACTCAATTTACAAATTAAATTACTTAATATTTATAAATCTTTTTTAATTAGTTCCATCACATGTGGGTTACAATTTAATGCATCTATCTATTAGTTATCTGTCATTTGATCAGAGTGTGTGGCATACGGCTGTCCTAATTTACGTACAAAATTAGTACTACGAATGAATGATACATTTAATTTATTCTCTTAATCCTAAATTAATTATGAATTAAAGCCCTTAATCATGTTCGAGTTGTTAACGGGTTTGATGTATGACAAATGTTGCATGAAAGAAAAAGTCTCGTGCACCTAATAAAACAAAACAAAAAAGGTACCACTTTTTTTTTTTTTTTTTTGAACAAACGATTTATTAATTAGGAATATCGTTTTTATTGGGTAATAATACTCTCAGATGCAAAAATAACATTTATGTATTCTTTTAAATATTTTAGTTTTGTGAAAATGTTATTAATAGAAAATTAATATTTGACGAGTTTATTACATTTTGGTTTTGTTGTACTTTTGATATTGTAACTCTTTTTAATTGTCCATAATTATATCCTGCATTTTGTGTGATTTGAAATTCCAATTATCGTATCGAGATTCATGTCTTGTTAATCAGTTGTGGAAGAGAGAAGAATGATGATTAAACCTGAAATCGTTTAATTTGTAAATTCTCGAAAGAACAACTAATAATCTGTTGATATTTGTCTAAATGAGGTTATTTCATACTGCTAAAAATATTGAGATGGCGCTTACTATCTGTGAGCACCTTTCATGAGCCAGCACCACTGACATTTGATACGTGTAAATATTTTATTTATTCAATACCTTATAAATTGTTGTCGATATTATTAAATTTATAAATTACATTAAAATCAATGTTTAATTTATTAATTAATTTTCCCCTTAACACAACAATGTTTATGGAAGATGCTCACTGATGGTTAGCGACATATCTAAGTATATATCTCGTACTAATTATATGTTCGAGTTGAGATTATTAAATATTTTTAGTTTGAGGGAAATTAGTATAATAAGTATCTTGACCCCTGAGGCCTGAATGTTTAAATCCAAATATACTTCAAAAATTGATGGAAAATTGGGGGGTATAATTCAGCCGCGTTACGCAAGAACAAACAATTTCTCTCATCAACAACTCAACACTAGTCCACACTCGTTTGCATATTTTTTTTTTTTTTTTTTTTTTTTTTTTTTTTTTTCTGAAAAGTTCGTCGTGCACATACAAAAAACATAAAATAAAACAAACAACTCATACGAATGACCCTATGTGTTTATTTAATTATTTTAAAAGATGTATATTTAAGTTATATTTTTAAGAGTGTATTTTTGGTTCCAAAAATAGTGTGTGAAATTTCAATGGAGTGTGACGGACTTATGTGGAAATGCACGTGTGTGAGAGCGGGTAACTGTCATCGAAAGACAAGTTCAACTGTGGAAATGTATAATATGCGCACGTAATTAGTTATAGTGCATATTAAAAACTACTGCTATAATTAAGCATAATTAATGCTCTAGGAAAAAGGCTAGTAGGGTTTTTGTTACTTTGATGGAAATATTTCCATTGGAAAATGATGGATAATAAAAGATGAAAAAATATTAACATTTTTATCTTTTTTTATCACATGTTTACTAGAATGGAAAAAAAAATTATTATATGGTCCTCCTACCCTTTTTCCTATTTTTATGTCTTTTATCCATTGAAAATATTATCACACCCATCCCCCCATGTTAATATTTTCCACAATTGGTGAGAAATAGATGGAAAAGGGATCGCCGAAAAGATTATTCATCCTGCCCAAGAAAAATTAACCAACATAATAAATGTGTGAAATGGATGGAAAATGGGTGAAAATATTCTTTTTCCGCCATTTTCCATCAAAGTAAACACAGCCAACAAGAAAAGGCTAGTGGTTTTCTTTTTCTTTTTTTGGGGGGGGTTGGGAAAAAACATTACTTTTTATAATATCTCTATGCAAAAAATAAAAATCCAAGCTAATTATTGAGAAAATAGGGTAAATAGCAAATAATAGTTGGAGCAAGTGGGGAGGGACGGGTTGGCCACACAAGTCTCGAAACGGTTAGACATTTTTTCTTTTTGCAAAATTATAAAAGTTTTGAAAAAAATATGATTTGTCCACTCAAAACTTTATTAATCTTTCATTATTTTGCCAGCCAACTTTGTCGTCAATCCTATCTCTCGTCCACAAATATTGCCTTCTTTAATTTGCGAATTTGTTGCACTTTAATATATATATAAATCTTAAACTTGACAGTTTACGTGAGAGGAAAACGACTTGAGATATTAATGAAATTTAAATATTCATTAACGAACTTGTTTCACAGTTAGATCAACCCATGGGAGCACTTAATAAGTGGATGCAAATCACTAAATCATCGTTTAGTTAATATCACAATTTATCTCATATACCTCATGTGCTGAATAAACAAATTTGAAAAGTTACATGTGTCGTAAATGGAAGGAACGTACTCGCTAAATAATAAACAGTTCTAAAACCAACAAATTTGATGATTTTTTTTTTTTTTGAGATAATTAATTTAATGATTGTATAACTACAGCTTATTTCCTTGTACTTTTGAGTTTTGAGGATACATATGTTTCTCATTTTAATTTTTTATAAAGCTTATAAAGCATAAAAATATCGATCGAAACGGAGTTACTCAATTATTAATTTAACGTTACATCACGTTTTAGATTTTATTTTAAAACAAAATATGTGTGCTAAGAATTTTAATAATTAAATAAACTCTATGACGACGGGTTTGTTTTGTAATAGTAATAACTTTGGTGCAAGACTGCTATGAAGAAATTTCTCCTAAATAAGATTTCAACCTGTCTGCTGTCATACAATTGCGAGAAGAGATGATGATACATGCATGTGCATTTTTATTTTTATTTTAATCGTGAGAATCCCCATAATGTAAAACCTTTCTTCCCGGTTGTACATAAAATTTAATTTAATTGTTATAAATAGTTTAAGTTCAATTACATTCATATATCATTCATATTATTATACATCATTCATCGTTGTTTGCCCTGAAATGACAGAAGATGATTATCGTTATATGGCCAACTGCATGTTCATAGGGCTATAATGTTCAATATGTTAATTATGAAACTTATTTCTCAATCTCTACATGTATTGAATTATTGATACGTTAACTATTAATCTATAACGCGTAAATTGATATGATAAATCATAAGATATGAAATTACTCGAATAATATTAGAGTACATGTGGCACTAACATAATATTTCTGTATGCACAACATATATATAGAGATTACTAATTTACTACACCGTTTTATTAAACGGAGTATTGTTTTTCTCATTCAGAAATAAACGGTTCAATTCACATCAAAATGTGGACAGCGAAAATGATGACTACTCTCTCCGTCCCGTTATTATCGTCTCATTTTTTTAGTATAAGTATTAAGAAGAATGGATTTAGGAATAGATCATGTGTTAGTAGAGTTTTTAATTGAATACTTAATATGGTATAAAAAATGAAATGAAATGGTTTTTACTGTTTAAAGTAGTAAAAAGTAAGTACAAATAATGAAATAATGTGGGTAGAGAGAGTAAACAATGAAAGATATAAATATGAAGGAAATAATAGTGAAATATAGAGTAGTTATTAGAAATAAGAGCCAACATTAGCAATCTACATATAATCTTAATAACCCTTAATTTAATCCAGAAAAGAAAATATGACAGCAATAACAAAACAATCTAAAAAAGAATACTTCATCCCTTCAGTTCAACTTGACTCAATTTTTGGCACGAAATCAAGAATAAGGGGATTAGATGTAAAAAGTATATTTGATTATTGATGATTGCATTTATTTTCATGGTTCTTTAAAGCTAAATATTGTATAAACATTGAGTAGATACTTAAATATTGTTCATAAAGATAAAGTTGAGTGGATTAGTAGGTTTAATTATGGCCAAAAAAGAAACAAATCCAATTAAGTGGGACGCCTAGAAAGAAAAAATAGTCAAATTGAACGGAATGGAAAGGATACAATATAAGAATAATGGGACGGGTAGGAGTATAATTTGTTTTTATTTATATTTGATCACCTGGGGTGTGGATGGTTACGTGTATGGCTTCCAAGAGTCCTCTCAATCAATCTCGGCCGTCGGATCAGACACGCGGGACCGGCTGATGTAGAACGACAAGAGGGCGTGTGACGAGTGGCGACACGTCATCATCAGGTTGGAATATTGTGGAGTAGTAAGTAGTCCACATCAGCAAACACGTGGGGCTACAGTTTTCTGTGGGGCCCGTGATTAATTACTGGAAAAAATTACTGTACTATAAATTCGGAAAAAAGGGCAAAGGGAGGATATGCGAATCAGCTAATTTGATGGAATCATAACAGAATTTTCATTTTTCAGCCGCAACTGTTGATGTGGCTTTGGGCTTTCCTTCCTTGGGGGGGTTTTATTCCAATTTATACAAATTGTTCCCAACAAAATGACATCATACTTTCTGCAGTGGTTGCCGTTTGGGGTTATGGCTGAGGTAGTGGAGGAGGTTATTAGTGTCTGTTTTGTTAATACCATTATAGAATCGACTTTTGAATATTTAAAATTAGTCGAATTAAGCTCCAAATTAATAATACTCACCGTAGTATACTCGTGGTATGATCTAGAGATGATAATTATTGATTTGGGTGGTTTGCAACCTACTCCTTTCGTATTTTTTAATTAAGACCATTTGATTTGGCACGCATGTTAAGAAATAAAATTGTTTAAAATAAAGTTGAAAAATAAAATAATTTTTTGAGGGTATTTATGTCATATCAAATAAGAGAGAGAATAGAATTAATTGTTTTTTAGTGGCATATATGATAATTTAGGAGTTATGATAGAGTATATATTATAAGGTACATTTCCATTTTAGGAAATAGACTTAATGAAATAATACGTCCAAATAATGTAAAATAGGCTTAATGAAAAGATACGGAGGAAATATTACATAAGACATGAGAGTTTAATAAAAGTTGGGTAAGTAAATTGAATGTGGAGAAACGGTTTATTTTATGTGGCGTAGTGTTGTGAATGAAGAAAAAGATAATAATTTATGGTGGGACGTATAAAAATAAAATAAAAATGAACATCCTTTGTGGACATTCTAAAAAGGTAAGTTGAGAACACTTTTGGTAAACACGTGAGAGTATAAGGGAAATCCTTTACGATACTCCCAACACATGATAATATTTTAATATATCTTATAAAATTTTTTCGAGAGTGTAATTAATACTCTTTGTGTCCTGAATTTATATGATCTCTTTCTATTTTTAACCATTCCGAATTATTATGATATTTCTTTTTTAAGACATATCATTTTACTCTTTTACTCTTAGAAATTCAATATATTTACTCCCATAAAATTCTTTCCTCCATTAAAAAAATTTACAATACATTATGAATGAATCATTTCCTCCACTAAAACATCACACTCAACACTTATCTATTTTTTCTTAAAATCGCACATCATACGAAGTAGGACGGAGGAGTACTATTTAATCATTCGATTGGCTTGAAATAAGTTTGTTTAGGGGGGGGGGGTATTTAATCAAGACTTTCATTGGACTTTGTAAGTCTATGGATTTCCATTGGAGTTCCGTTTGATTTGACGGATTTATGTTGGAGTTATGTTGGAGTTCGCATCGACTTCTGTTGGAGTTTAGAAGTCCGCGACGCCCAGCGCTCACTGGTATCCATCGCGCGCTCGACGTTCCGAGCGACCGCTGGAATCTAGTGAGCGCTTAGAGTCGCGTGAATTGGGGTAATACAATACCCTAATTCCAATTGGGACCCCATAATTAGCCCTACTCTCCACTCCTTCTTCTCGACCGCCGCCACGTGAAACTTTTGCTTCGCTCCATTGCCTTCCTCCGCCACAATCCATCACCTCCACCGCCTCACAGCTCTTCCACCCTACATCCGGCGACCTCTACTCGTCTCACAACCGCCCACCACCTCAAGATCTCATCCATCCATCGTTCAAAAAAGCTTCAAGGCCTCACAACCGTCTACCGCCTCCCCGCTCCACCGCCGCCTTCCGCCACATCCGCTGCCTCGTGTTTGCCCAAACCGTCGAGCGCGCAGTCCACCGGTGAACCCAGAAGTCCGCCGTCTCCGATCCAATTTCCGACAGTAGTGGTCGCTCACCTCCAGCGTTCGCCCAAATTGTTGAGCACCCGTGCGAAGCCAGTGAACGCTGGGAATCATGCCGCGTACAAAAAATGCCGAGCAGACTGAGGAAGATTACACCGCGAGGTTTGGTTGTCCGTTCAATCTAGAGACTGAATGGAAGGGAGAGGTATTCTCTAAATTCATTGAGTATGATGTTACACTCCCCCATTATCTAGATTGGGAGTTGATTAGGACTCTAAGGATTGAAGCAAGGGTAGTACGTTATTTGAAGAATTTAGGACTTGAAACTTTTGCTAGGCCAACTGAATTTGCTTCTGCTTATGATGGTTTAACTATTGAGTTTCTAACTACTATGACTTTGAGTGCGGATAAGGCAAAGATTAGTGTTAGAATGAAAAAATAGAAATATATCATAAGCTTGCAAAGAATGAAAAGTATTTTTGGATTTCCAACTGGTGGGGAAAGAGAGAGACCTTCAGGGTACAATGCTAATATAAATTGGGCTGATTTGTCTGGGTTTCAGAATTGGGATATTTCTGGTATGTCGAACGGGTTTATTACGGACCCGTCATTGGTCATTATCCATAAATTTATTGCATATAATATATCTGGGAAAAAGCAGGCAAACAAGGTCAATGCAAACGAGGTCTATCTATTGAGTTGTGCAGTACATAACAAAAAGGTGTGTATGTCAAATTTCATCTGGAATGCTATGATTCAGAGTAAGAGTTGTCCTGGAGCTCATGCTTCTTTGGGTGGTATTATTACGTTGTTGGCGCATAAGCTTGGTGTCCTTAGTGATATGAAGGGAGACTAGGAGGGTTACCAGGAACTTGAGAGATATATGATCGATTACAGCGAGCTTCTTCGAGCTCAAATCATTGCTGATGCATTCACTCTAGTTCCTCCGGCGAAAAGGCTATGTGTGAAGAAGTACGTGAACAAAGAGATCGCTGAAGGGAGACAAGCACCAGTGGTGCACAATTTTGAAGTCGGCGATCCCTCTAATGTAGGAGATGAAGGAGGTGAAGAGGAAGAGCCAATAACCCCCCCCCCCCCCCCCCCAACAATGTTGGGAGATGGCTACCAACAATTCCTAAATCATTCCGCCACCAGCTTTGCTTCATTCCGCCAGGACATAAACGACCAATCATTTCGTACTGCCTTTCTCTTTCGTGTTATCGAACAAGTTCGTACTGTCTTTCGTGTTATCGAACAATCTTTCTTCTTTCTATGAATGAAATATGGTTATGTTATAATTATTGAAATAATGTTTGTTATATAGTTTTATGATATGGTGAAATAGCAGTAAAAATAACAAATTTTATACAATTCTCAGCGATCGGTCGACCCCAGCGCCAGTTGGGAGCCACGAGCGACCGCTCGTCCTCACCCGGCACTAAGGCTGCATTGGATTTGA
This sequence comes from Schizonepeta tenuifolia, assembly GCA_029490685.1. Taxonomy (NCBI): domain Eukaryota; kingdom Viridiplantae; phylum Streptophyta; class Magnoliopsida; order Lamiales; family Lamiaceae; genus Schizonepeta; species Schizonepeta tenuifolia. Next base: position 23,343,204 of record CM055958.1, read on the forward strand.
AATCTCATCGATATCGATCGGATTTCATCACGCCTATTTTGTTCAGCAAAGTCCAACGAAACTCCAACGAAAGTCGATAAGTTAAAAGTTGATGGAATGTTAAATACACCAAGATTTCAGAAGTCAAACAGAAGTCGGGAATGAATATACCCAAATTTTCAGAAGTTCAACAAAAGTCAGAATTGAATACATCTAGATTTAAGAAATCCAACAGAAATCTAAGTTTAATATATTCAAACTTCTAAAGTCTTTTAAAATTCAATGAAAGTCTTGATTGAATATACTGTCTTAGAATGGTTTGAAATAAGTTGAAATATCATAAAGGCTGAAATTTTTGTGTCCACTTTCACACGTGTCAGTAAGTGCTGCCCGAAAGAGTGTGGGGGGCGTTAAGGGCAGTGCATGGGGCCAGTGGGGCAGCAGAATTATTGAAGGCTCTGCTGGGTCTTCCCACGTGCAAACCCAAGCATGTGGGACCGCTCACTACAATTACAATAGTAAACCATTTAAGAGTGATTGTCAAAAAAAAAAAAAAAAAACATTTATGAGTGGAATTCCTATTCATACTAAAATTCAATGATCCACCATTTGCCAACTTAATGCGAGTTCATTAAAGTTCCAAAAAACAATCATTATTATAGTGTTGGATTAATTTCACAAACATATGTATTCTGAATGGTAGTATAGTGTAGGTTTGGGTCTTACCATCATATACGCTCTAAATAAATTTCATTTTTGAATAACATACCTTAGAAAAGGACAAATAATTAAAATCATTACAATAAAATAAAATAAAATTATTGTAATGAAACGACGTAGAAGATGTTGTTAACATTAAGTTGGTGGCTCCATTGCATTACACGAATGACACGTACATTTAATTATATAAAATGAGTTAATCCGCTCAAAGCATGTTGACCAAGTCACGGGCCATATAATTTATAATTTTGATAACAAGTCGTAAGGTTGTTTGGTATTCATGTATGATATATAGTCTATATTCATATTTTTCTTATGATATATCGATATATAGGTATCAAATAGATATCTTTAATATCAATTTTCAACATTTTTATACATTAATTTATGATGAGATATTATGCATATATCTCACTTTTCTAAAAAACACACACCTATATTTTTTTTTTCAATTTTATACACATTCCTAATATGTGATTCCAAACCGTAGCAAAAGAAAGCACGGAAAAACTAGGGGGAGTATTCCACCCGTTCACAAAAAAAAATATTCCCTCCGTCCCGCTCATTTTGTCTCCTTACTATTGGGCACGGAGATTAAAGAAAGTTGTTTATTTAATAAACTAGTGGATGAGATTGGAAGGGGATGAAAGAGAAATTTTTACAACCACTCATTATGTCTATATTTGGATGTAGATAAAATGAGTGAGACGTCCATTTAAGGAAAGAGAGACAAAATGAGCGGGACAGAGAGAGTATCTATTTAAGAATGACACATGGTTTAGTAAAATTGGTGAAGTGTGTCGTGAGTGGAATAAGATTATTATGTATTATAGTTTTAAATTAAGTAAGTGGAGTAAAGATTCCACTTGCATTGAGTGGATGATTAAATTAAAGTAAATTAATTAAATGCATGATTAAATTAATATAAATTAATTAAATTAATGATTAAATTATAGAAATTGATTAAATAGAAAATTAATTAAAATAAATTGGTTGAATGAAAGATTGAATTAAAATAGATTGTGTAGATTATATTTCTAAAAACCAAATATTTTTATCCGTAGACAATCGAAAATGAAAATAGATATTTTTTCAAATGAGAGGGGAAAAAAATATCAGTAAAAAAAAAGGTAAATTAGTAAAGAACGTGCGGGGCACGAGGGACCACATGGTAGTTTCCTATACACAATGCCACAATGGGGAGTCTCTCTCTCTCTCTCTCCATAACCATATAAGAGCACTTACATCGTGAGTCGATGGGGGGGTGTCGAGTGCGAGGTCGAGTGGATCGACACACCCCCCCACTCGACTCACCCCTAAGTCTTGCCAATGTGGGGGATCGACACACCCCTATGTCGAGGGGTGTGTCGATGGTGGTGTCGACGCATCGACTCTCCACTCGACCTCATGACAGTTCAATATGGGGACACGTGGCGTGTCCCCATTGGTCCATTTTTTTTTTTTATTTTCTGAAAAAAAAAAAATTAATATTAACAAAATTAAATACTATCCAACGGTTACATCCCATTTTTTCACTATATATATCCCTTCAACTCATTCATTCTACACACCAAAAAATTTCTTTCTTCATCCAATCTTCCCTACAAAAAAAATTACTCTTTCACATCATACAATTCACTTGTTGGTTCAAAAAAAAAAAAAATATGAGTTGGCCGGGTGCGAGCTACAATCCTGAAGAGGCGGAGGCGCGACGCCGCCAACGTTTGCAGCGAGCCAGGGAGCTTTACCAAATAGTGGCCGAGTCTGATTCGTCAGACGACGACGACCAGGATAAGAGGGCGTACCTCCACCGGAATCGTGAGGAGGCGGAACAACGCCTCCGACGGGATTATTTTGTCGACCACCCTATATGGGGTGATGTTGTCTTCCGCCGGCGGTTTCGAATGAGCAAGCGCCTATTCTTGAGAATTGCTCAAACTCTTGAGGATCGGTGGAGCAGCCAATCAGTACGACGAATATCTGCATTGTGGCAATTCCACGGGCAATGTCATCCTCAAGAATTTCTGTCGGGCCATCAGATCTGTTTTCGGCGACGTATATTTGAGGCGGCCAAATGAGGCTGACATCGCCCGGATCACTGCATTGCACGAGAGGACGCACGGCTTTCCCGGAATGCTTGGAAGCATCGACTGTATGCACTGGCAATGGAAGAATTGTCCAACTGCTTGGAGAGGAATGTACACTGGACGAAATAAATCTCCAACCCTCGTCCTTGAAGCTGTCGCCTCCCAAGATTTGTGGATTTGGCATGCTTTTTTTGGTGTCGCCGGTTCTCTGAACGACATCAATCAGTCCTCTGTCTTCGCCGACGTCATCAATGGTAGAGCGCCGTCAACCGCTTTCACTGCAAACGGCCGCCCGCACCGTATGGGATATTATCTCGCCGACGGCATCTATCCGAAGTGGGCCTCTTTCGTGAAGACGCTCAATGCGCCAACAGATCCGAAGAGACAGCGATTCGCTCGGATGCAAGAAGCTGCGCGTAAAGACGTTGAAAGGGCTTTCGGCGTCTTGCAAGCTCGTTGGGCAATCATAAAGGGCCCTGCTCGCATGTTCTTTCGGGAGCATTTATGTGATGTCATGTATGCCTGCATCATTCTGCATAACATGATAATTGAAGATGAAGGACCGAGGGCAACTGAATTCCATGCTGAATCGAGCGCAAGGGGCGATGCAAACGTGAACAGGGCACCAGTCCATCAAGGGGCGCCAGTGCCACTCCGCCAAGTTATTGAGAGACAAGCTCAAATTCAGGATGCACGTGCCCACGACCGCCTTATGGAGGATATGATTGAAGAGATTTGGGCACGTTTTGGGCCACTCCGCGAATAGTTATTGTGTTTTTATTTATTTCCTAATTACTGTATTTTTTTTAATTATTGTCTTTTTTTTTAATTCAATAAAATTGTCAGTTATTAATTTCTGAATTTAATTAAGTTAATTTTTATAATATTTATTACAAATAAAAAAAAACAACAAAATAAAATTTATTCAATCATTAAAATCACGTTTCCCAGTGCTTAGACCTAGGTCTTACTCAACCCCATTGATGTGGAGAAATCAACCTATGTCTAACTCAACACCACCAATCATTAAAATCACGCTTCCCAGTGCTTAGACCTAGGTCTTACTAGACACCCGCCGTAAGTGCTCTAAGTAAGTAGGAGTAAAATATTTGCAGAAAAATGTAATACGCCAAGGTCTCTTTTGGAAGTTCTCCAATATTTTTTTTCATTACTCTAATCAAACCATCCCTTGAAAATACAACCCTCATGTGCTCTTGTCTCCCCTCCCCCCCGTTGAGAATATACATACGAAAGAAAATTCTCGTAGTTCTTGTTCTTCCACTTTACGCATTCATTCCATTGGTAAGATGAAAAAATCAAATGGAATTAAATTTAGAATAAATCTACGTAGCCATATTATGGCTATCCATAATTTTGTTCAAATAAAAGAAAAAATTGATTTATTTATAATTTTAAGTTCTAAATGACTTATAATAATTTAAATATTCAGTTTATACAAATTTATGTTGATAGTATTTGAATTTTGAAGCAATAAAAATGTCGATATAGATAATAAAGTGAATACAAAGCTTTTATTGAAAGAATGAAAGAATTATATATTTACACCACTTATGACAAAATTTAAGTCAATAATATGATAATAACATAAAATATATGTTTATACTTCTTAAAATAAATTAAAAAATTATCTAAATCGATTTATTTTCACATAGTTGATTGAATTATGGCTAGCCATATTATGGCTAAATAGCATCACTCTTAAATTTACATGAGACGGTCCTAACCAAACACGATAAAATTTTGAATTTAAATCATATTTGGTGGTATGTTATTTCATTAAGTGTGTTTTTAAGGGGGCACGTACGATTAATTTAATAGTACGTTAATATTAATTATAAATAAAATTCAGATCCTATATATAATTCATCACTGCAGACTGCAGTATGTATGAAACGCACGTACGAACACGAATATATAAACGAAGAATGATAAATTTCGAATTCAGTAATTTGTAGTTAGAACATTGTATTAGAGACACATGAGAAAACATCTCTTAAAAAAAGAGTCACATGAGAAAGATATTGTTTAGTAAAGGTAAATATTTGTCGGAGAAATATAATTACTAAACAATGTGAACCTCAATAAACTAAAGACAAGTTAATCATAGTAAAATAAATTAATATCCCGTACTACTACTATGTGTAAGAAATACTAGTAAAATATAGTAGTGTATAGAAGCTTGTGTTACAATGGAAAAATTGCTAAGCTTTTTGGATTCTAATTGCCACAACTTTTGGGACTTTGTTTGTAAGCCTTGTTTTGCTCAAATTCATGCCTCGACTTCCCTTTGCAACTTACTACGTTTTGGGCTCCACAAATTGCCCCTTTAAGAGACCAAATTCATGGATTTTTGGACTTACAATTTCGAAACGTGTAACACTTATATATGCATAGTGTTTATGCATGCCAACATTCTCTCTCTCTCTCTCTCTTAACTGAGGCCCGCACTGCAGGAGTACTAACTTCCACTTCATTCGTAATTTTGATTTGTGTCATTGCAATTAGAACTTACCTTTTATGCTCCCTAATTCTTAGCATGTGGTGCGAATTTAAAAAAAATATATGTAAATATGTGAGATGAATTATTATATTACTTATCGTTTATATTGAAAAGTAAATAGTTGTTTAGAGTGAAGTAATAAAGTAAGTTAATTTTAAAAATGAATTAGGTTAAAAAAGTAAAAAATGTAAAGTCATTTCCGTAAAAGAAAAAAAATATAATTTTCGGGATTATTTATTGCAAATTAAACACCCTCAATTTACTGGACGATCAAAATCTGATGTAGCAATCTACATTAAAATACGTGGACGTATTACTTGCCATGCAATGCACCATGTAAAATTTAGGTGAATAGAAAAAAATTAGAATGTTTACCTTACAATAAATACAAGGGTGAAATTTTAATTACAACGATGTAAAAATTGCTTCGAAATAACAAATAATGTCAAAAGTGATGCATTATTTTAGAAAGGGATGATAAAGATTCAAGTTCATGACGTCGAATCTATTAGCGGAGCCAGATACGGACCACCCACTATAAAATATTTGTTGAAAAATATATGAAAATGCATGTAATCATGTCTGTTGTTTGGCTTATTGTACTCTTTTGTGAAATAAATTTATTAACTTAAAAAAATCTTGTCCTTTTAAAATTTAAATGTACTAGGTTTAGGTTATTTCTTTTTGTCAAGAAAATATTTGATTTACTAGTGTTAAAACTGTTTGTTTATAATAAGAATTAGTGGTAGAGAAGAAGATACAGTTTGTTTTCTTCTCACTTTTCACAGAAAATAATATCACCTAACATATTAGGTAATTGTCATGTAATAGTTGTTCTCGAGAAAACATTTTCGATTTCGTGATATTTAATTATGATATAAGTTAGGAGCAACCATGAGTAATTTGAATCCAAAAATTTATTAGAACAATCTTCCCCTTGAGTATCATGGTTCATAAATAAACAAGGGCCCAATTAATTAAGTTAACGAGCCCATAGTAATTGGATACGTTGAAACACTGTGGGCCTGTATGGTTAAAAAATGATGAATCTTTTATGGTATAGCTCTTTGAATAAATTTGGAATCTATCTAGGGCTATCTAAACCGGTGCCGATAATCCGGTAGTGTTGTGTCGACCCGACACCCAATAGGTATTAGGTACCTCATACCAGCATATTTGGATAAACAGGTTGGATACAAGATAAAAATTTTAGATATTTTGAGTATTGGGTATACCCGACACGACGACACCTGATCCTGGTACCCAAATAAACCTGAATTTTTATTTTTTTATATATTATATTATTTTGTAGGAGGAATATAACAACACTTCTTTATGGCGTTGTCATTGTACCATTGTTGTAACCCACATAAATAATTAGCCCAACTATTTCATGCCTTTTACTTGGTACATGATATATGTAATCATTTTAAATCTACTAAATAAATATTAAAATAAAAAAGAATGAAAATTCTGATTATACCGTTCTTTTGAAATTGTATATAAATAAGTTCCATAATTTTCTTTTATTATCCAAATTAGTTCTTTTTTACATTATTAGTTAATTTCATTATAAGTTATAAATTAATTGAGTTAACAGTATAAAGAAAAGTAAAAATTACTCCATTTAACAATACTAATCCCTATATCTATATTAAAAAAATATTTTAATCTTATCTAATTATCTTTTAGTTTTAATTTTAAGCATTCTTTTAGATACATTTTTATTAATTATTTTTTAACTTTTCAATTTCTTTTTAATGCATTTTTAAGCATCGAAACAATACCACTGTTTAGTTATGAAACTAATTTTTCTTATGTATGTATTTTCTTTTTTCATTAATTAGTTTGAAATGCTTTATTTTTTGTTTTTTTTTAAGAAGTTAAACGTAGAAATGCCACCATTTGTAATTTCCACCTAAGTGCCTAATTGTTTTAGTTAGTAAAAGAGAGAAAATGTTACACCTGTAATTCATGAAAATTACACACGTTCATTTTACCTTTTACCCTATTAGAAAAAAATCAAATCCCTATTCCTCAAATTGAAAATCACAGCTGCATCGTTGCGGTTGATTGTGTTGACGGCCTTGAATCGTGAATCATCCTTCATCCATCCTTTGTCACGTTCTCTCTCCAATCGAAATTGGATTATACATCCTCGGTCAAAATCAAATCCGACCACTGCCTCGGTCAACCTGTGAAATTCGCCGTTCGACATCCTCTGTTGCCTTGGTGCTGTTTGAGAGCGAAAATTGTGGAAATATTTGAGAATTCCAGCTACTCGGTGCTGTTTGAGGGCGCGGAGCGAGAGGGTTTCGTCTCTGTTGTGGAGCAGTGAGAGCTAAGATCTGTGAGGAATGGGTTGATGGCTCGTGGAATTCTCCATTCCTGCTTCAATAAATTCTGCCTTTGAAGGTATTTCTTTGTGTACGCGCTAAATTCGTGAAGCTCGTAATGTGATTGTTGCTTTGTTTACTGAATATTATTGGCTGTTACTATTTTCATATTTTTGTAGTGTATCAAGGCAATAATGGTAATAGGAAAAATATTTTGAGTTTACTAGTAAATTAGCATGTAAAATTGTTGTGTCCATTTTCTCAAGTTTTCAAAAACAATTTTTGTCTTCTTATCAAGTTTATAATAGGAAAAATGGTTTGTTTCAATCGTATGATTCTCTCTCCCTTTGGCAATGATTTTAATCAAAGGGTTGATTGAGCCATAATATCTATTATATGTAACAATCCGGGTGCTCGTTCAAATTTTTACAACCGAAATAATAGGAAAAATTGGACTAGAAATAAAGAAATTAGAACAACAAAACAATAAATCGAAATTACATGAAATAAGAAACAAACTCAAAGATTTGTAGCCGAGTCGAGATAGAATCTCTGCCCGCAAGAAGAAATACACCCTGGTAGTGTTCACGGTTTAGCGATCCTTCCCCAAAGGTAAAACGGCTTCGTCTCTACGGATGTAGCACCACAAGTCCGGCGAGCTCCGGCGAACGAAATGAAGATCAAGAACTTGAGCTTAGACAAATGAAATGCTATGAATTTTTTTTTCATGAAGAATAGAGTGCAAGTTTTTTTTTCCAAGTAAATAAAACAATGAAATGCAATGCTATTTATAGGCGATCTCACACCAAGGGAATTGATATACCCTTAATGGGTATTCAAAGCCATTATCGGCTGTTTCAGATACGTTGAGCCATAGCCATGAATATGGCTGTTTATGAATTATCAAATCAAAATTGAACCGACTTCAATTCCAATTGAAAAGTAATCAACGTCGGCGGCGGTTTCACAATAGAATAACTTTATGCATTGAAATCCATTTGCTGATTCCCATTCAATTCAGCAACATTTAATTGAATTAAATAATTGGATAAATGGGTCAGCCCAATTTCTAAATGGGCTAATATAAACAAGCTCAAATTATTTAAAATAATTCAAAGCCCAATATCCACGAACCGACCATGAGCTCGTTCCTTCAATGACGAAAAATTCATCTTCAATACACAACTTAATATATCATTTCTTACTCACCAAATAATGGTTTTGTAATGCCCCGTAAATTCCTTACGTTCTTAAAATTTTAAAGTTAATCAAATAAATGGCTTTGCACGCCTAAGTTTACGATTTTTTAATTCTAAGACTAATGGTCGAATCCGTTTCTGAAAATAAATTACAGAAGTCAGCTATCCGACTACTGTATTTAGGGTTAGCGCGTACTAAAAGTTTTTAGTTCGTAAACTCAGAACGGAAAAACCGTCTGATTTTTACATTCACGAAATCGCGATACGAACACGCCCGAGAAAGTTCGTTTTTATGTTTTTCCGGACGAAACTCGGACTGTGTCGTCCCCAGTTTTTGTCAAAATAATTTTTGTAAATTTATTTTCCAATCAAGTTTCGTACGTTAGAATTTTTTTTAGGTCAAATCGGATCGCGACGATTTTGTGCCGAACAACGTTTTACGTCGAACGTTTTCCGTAACGTCGGATCGCGCCGGAAAAACACGTATGCCTCCTAAAATCCCTATGGCAGCCGACATCCCTTATCAAAGTGGGGGACATGCATGTTGACAATGCCTAATTAAGTGACACCTTATCTTTCACCTTTCACACTTTCCACCTTTCATCATATCAAATATTTTTTTAACAATTAAAACAACCCATTTTCCTCCCAAATACACACACATCGGCAGCACCACTCCCCCTTTCATCATCTTCATCACTTCATCAACCTCCATTAATGAAAGCTCCAAGAACTTGAAGAAGAACACAAGTCTCAATCCTTCCACTCAAACTCCATACATCTTTCTTTAATTCTTAAGGTAATTATCTCCTCTATAATCCTATCCAATCATCTTTCTTTTCTTTCTCATTTCTTCTTGATCGAAAATTTTGAGTATTGGAATGGATAATTTGATCTTGGAGTAATGAAATTAGATGTATTAGATATGATAATTAGGGATTAAAATTGAACAAAAATAAGAACCCTAATTCTATCCTTAATACCGAAAATTAGGCTTCATAATAGGATTTTTTAGTTTTCTTCAATTAATGATGAAATCATGCTTAAGAGATGTTTAATTAGTGATTAGAATGAAAAGGAATCAAAAGCCCTATGTGTTTGTGAAATTTCAATTAGGGTTTGAGTTGAATTTAGGGGTTTGATGCATGTTAGTTGAAAATTGATTTGCAATTGATTAATAGTTGTTATAAGAGGTTGGTTAATGAATAAATGTAGTTAATTGGAGAAGAAAATCACCCCCTTAACATCTTTATGAAAACCGAAATTTATAGAGTAATTAGGGGTTTCCACATGTTTGATTAAATTGATGAATTGTTGGTTGAATTATGTTGTAAATAATGTTAGTTGATTATAGAATTTAATTGAGATTTTTCTAAAAATGTTTAACGAAATGCAAGAGACAAAGATCACCTTTTAAGTTGAATTATAATGATGTTATGATATGTTTGCATGCATGAGAGTGATTCACGTTAGACGTAGTTTAACGTCGTAAAATTTGAACGGAATCCGACAACTTTGAAAATCGCGTAAGAGACGAACATTTAGTCGTAACTAATAATCGAGAAGTCGGATGAGAATTCTAATTTGATATTATTGTTTATGATGGAATTTAGAACAACTTTCTAGTTGACGTCATAAGCTTTCGAGTTGATATAATATGGACTATAGTTATAGTCGAGAACTAGAACGCGTTTTGAATTTTTTTGTTGGTTTAGTAATTGTTAGTTGAAATCCGACGTTTAGAACGTCGTGCTTTTGAGCGAGTTTTGAGAAGAAGTTCGTCACGTACGAAAGTACGTGATGACTGCCTTGAGGGCCCAGTTTCCAAAGAAATCAAATATGAGAGCTTAGAACGAACCTAAGACGTTATACGTCAAACCTATCGAGCAATTAGGGTTTTCGCGGCAGTTTTGCGACCCTCGCCGGAAATTGTAATAACTTTTAGCTCGTTTATCGGATTTGTGATCCGTAAATTGGAGCGCGAACTAGACATCCCAATCTTTCCAGTGGTATAGGGTTCATCCCCTGTTTTCAAATCCTCTATTCTGGACAGCCTCCAGAGTTACTGGATTGCACAGTGAAATTTCAGTTTCTTGTCTTCTAAGTTGTTTAGTTCGCAACTTAGTTTCTTCGATCGTTTAAGCCGTTTTATCTATCGAATATCTCCCTGCTGACCCTAGAGTCAAGTACAGGACCTTGAGTGATGAAAACCAGTCGAGATCTTATCTCTTATGCTTTCATTAAAGAAGTAATAAACGAGAAATTCCTTAAATCGTTCAATGAACTAAAACGTAAATCGCCTAAGTTGATTCTTTCCAACTTAGTTTCTTATAATCTTTAAAGTCGTATTAAGATATCGACTACCTTCTCTACTGACCCGAGAGTCGAGTATGAGATCTTCCGAGTTCTAAACGAGATTGGTACGAGTCTCGTTTCCCGTTTAAGTAAAACGAATCTAGTAAGCGTGCAAATGCCTAAAGAATGAAACAACTAAAACTTATTTCGATTCTCTTTGATCGATTATCTTTTACGACCTGTTTTTAAGTATGTTTATTTTACGATGAAGGAGGAAGTTAACTGTAGAGAAAGGACGAAAGATCAAAAGTTGGAAGCTTTTGCTTTAAGTTCTGTAAATCAAGGTGGGCTTTTATATACAAATAAAACGAGCAATGCTCAGAAAATCATTCTTTATTGCTTTGATATCTGTGTTTTCAAAGTGATATTATGGCATGAACTGTTTTATGTTTTGTGTGAGTTCTCTTGTACCTATCTGAGTCAACATTCGTGTTTTCCAGATTTAGAGTTAATCTAATTAGATTAACTAACGATCGACTCTGAGTTAGCTGCTAAGTGCTTTCCAGAGTTAGTGCACTTTGTAACCTGTGGTTATGTGATATCCTGTTGAGGGGTACCAGCCACGGTGAATTAGAATTGGTCAAGATTGAACGTAACATTGGTCTGAAAATGCTCGCGCGAGTGATTTATGAGAAAAGAGTCAGAAAATATTTAGTAGACACGGATTCTTTCAATAAAACTCCGATGTGCTACGCTTATGAAATGCCATATTTATCTATATTTATGATTATGATTTCGGCATCGTGCCCACTAAATACGTTTGTACTTAGCCCTGCATTGTTTTCTAAATGTGCAGGTTGAAGCGACGGTGAGCGGCGACGGTTGGTGTTGAGTTAAAGGATAGGATGCTTAGTTAGAACCCTTCCGCTGCAAAACTCTGAATATCTTATGAAATGTATTTTTGAACAACTCTGTAGTTAAGTCTGTAATTATGAACTTAGTTTCTTCTATAGTCAAGTCTTGTTTATGCTTTAACGATGCCTTTTTCATGTATGTTTAGTCAGTTAGCCCCCTTCTTCCCCGCTTCTTTAATCCAACCTCAGTCGCACCCCGGCTTCTGCCATCCCTCGGGATTTAGGGCTGTGACAGGTTTTGAGAACATGAATATATATATATCGATTATTTACTCGACAAGTAAAATAATCCTCAATTATTTAATTCTCAATAATTAAATAATTAACCGCCACAAATAATGATTTTCAAACCATTATTTCCAACAATCCCCCACATGAGTGAGAAAGCCATATGCAAATGAATGCAGACGCTTAGCTCAGTCCTTCTAAGAAATACTATTGCATTTGGAAAGGTGGTTTGTGGCCTTGAACCTACCATAGTCAACATCATCGAGTATACCAGCGGTCTAGTGGACTTATTACACCTTGAACTAGTCCTCCTTAGTGTATACTAAGACAACAATATTGACACAATATTGTCTCAACCCTCATTCGTTCTCACGTTTGTGTCCATTACAGGCCCTGGAACACCCTTTGGATTCATAAGTGCATCTTTTGAAGCGGCCACACTTCACACTTACATAGGTAATTCTTATTCCAAGTATCCTGCTATACTTGTCCTCTTCGAGGTATCCAAGAATCATTAAAAGTCAAAGACTTAACCTCACCACGTGCAGGTTATCAAACACTCACTGTTCTGCAGAGAATAGGTAAGTTCGAGTGTTTACCCCTCAGACTCTTATAGCTTAGTTTTCCCATTGAACCAAGTTCTTGGGATCCTCCAGTCATCATGGTTGGGTTACCACTATAATCATCCTTAAGTCGTGGATTTTAAACCCATTCCCTCTAACAGTCTATACATTTGATCTCGATTAATACTCTTAGTCAGTGGATCTACTAAATTATCTATTGACTTTATATAGTCAACTGAGATAACTCCACTAGTGATCAAATGTCTCACGGTATTGTGTCGTCGACGAATATGTCGAGATTTACCGTTATACACATGATTTTGTGCTCGTCCGATAGCTGACTGACTATCGCAGTGTATTAACACTGAAGACACAGGTTTCGTCCAACAAGGAATATCCTCAAGAAAATTTTTAAGCCACTCGGCTTCTTCACCAGCTTTATCCAAAGCTATGAACTCAGATTCCATTGTGGACCTAGCAATACAACTTTGTTTCTTGGATTTCCAAGATACAACACCACCCCCCACAGTGAATACATAACCGCTAGTTGAAAACGAGTCTTTTGAGTCGGATATCCAATTTGCATCACAGTACCCTTCAAGTACAGGGGGTTCTCTAGTATAGTGGATTGCAAAATTTTGAGTATATTTTAAATATCTCAAAACTCGTTCAAGGGCTTTCCAATGTTCCACACTTGGATTAGCCGTAAAGTTACTCAATTTATTCATCGAGCATGCTATATCAGGACGGGTACAGTTTGTTAAATACATCAAACTTCCAATGATCTTAGCATATTCTGTTGCATCAACAGGCTCTCCCTTATGTACACTCAAATGTACACCGGGTTGCCAAGGCGTCTTAGCTATTGGTTTGTCATACGCGTTAAATTTCTTTAACACTTTCTCTACATAGTGAGATTGCGTTATAGAAATTTCATTAGGTGTTCTTAGAATCTTAATTCCAAGAATCACATCAGCTAAGCTCATATCTTTCATGCTAAAGTTTCTATTTAGCATCTGTTTCGTTTCTTGAATCACACAAGAATTACTCCCCATGATCAACATGTCATCTACATAAAGACAGACTATAACATAATCGTTATCCGACTCCTTAATGTAGACACATTTGTCACACTCGTTGATTCTAAAACCATTTGACAACATTACTTCGTCAAATTTCAAATGCCATTGAAGCGGCGCTTGCTTCAACCCATATAAAGACCGTTGTAGTTTGCAGACCTTGTGTTCTTGACCAGGTACTACAAACCCTTCCGGCTGCTTCATATAGATCTCCTCCTCTAACTCACCATTAAGAAACGCGGTCTTAACATCCATTTGATAAATCTCAAGATTGTGCAAAGCAGCAATCACGAGAAGCAACCTAATGGATTGATGGTCCCGATAAGAGTTCTGGTGTGTGGGGAGGGGGAGGGGGAATACACCAGATAGGAATTTTAAAAACAACCCCCGAAAAAATACCACAACTGAGTAAGAAAACTCAGCTGGAATCATAACTAAGAAAGCTCAGCTGGAAGAGTGGTGATGTGCGAAATGTGGTGGATACAAAAACAACTCGTATAAAATTACTCACGCTTAGATGCAAGGTCGGTCAACAACCAAATCAGTTGAAATGTAAAGATGCAGTTTTGAGTGCTGGTTAGTTGGACAGTTAGATATGCAGAAAGTAACTGAACATAAAACACAACACAAAGGAATTACGTGGTTCGGAGAGAACTCCTACGTCCACAGGGAGTTGTGAGTCCACACAACTCAGTCCAAATTCTTTAGGACATCTACCACAAAGCTTACGTGGGCTTTGCAACCATACAGATAAGTTTGCGGGTACTTATCAACCTTTCTACTCAATTTCGGGAAGAGCAGGATCCTAACTACCTTTTTAGGGGATGTGTATAAGGGTGGGTTTTCCAACTACTAGCTCTAACAAAGAAGTGAGCTAGGATCTAAGCTTGAACAAAGGAAGACTCAAACTAGGATCGAAAACACCAAGACAGATTCTAACTCTCTATGAACTCTCAGCTGGTGATGTTCTTAGAAAGAGAGTAATTACAGTTTAGCTTGTGCGCAGTATATCATCGTTCTTTCGTTCTTCTGTCTCTCCTCTATCTCTTAAACTCCTGTCTTGATGAATGAATGAATGCCTCTATTTATAGGCGGTGAGGATCAACTAGCCGTTGGAGGAGCCGTTGATCTCTCTTCTGTGAAAGCGATGGCTTGTCTCTCATCTCTGCAGATTTTCCCGATTTGGCAACTGTGAACTTCTGCTTTCCTTCTGAGACAACCTTGTGTTGGGCCAAATGAGGTAATGACAGAACGTCAAACCTTCACGCGACTTCCTATTTGAAATTCAAATTTCAACCTTTGTCTTTCAACATTGGTTAGTCGGTTGAGACGTTTGATCTTCATCCGAGTGGTCTTCAGCTGATGTTCCATCTGATCGCTACCTTCATCTGACATTCTGTCTGAAGAGGAACAGTTGAACCCTCAGCTGCCTTGAACTTCATGTTGTCGATTTATCATATTGAGTCCTGCAACTGATGTTCCATCTGATCAGGTGGATTGTCACATCTGACGGACAATTGATTACTCAGATGTTTTCTTTCTTCCGATGTTCTATATCCTAACGGTTGGCTTGAACGCTCAGTTGTCTTTCTTACATCTGATGTTCCACATCCGAATTTCCATCTGTAGTTCTATCCAAGTATAGCCATGTTGCCTTCTTCAGCTGGAGTCCTGTAAAGATAAAATCTGAACATTGCTCAAACAGCGAGCCTAAATACTAACATTAGGATATGGCAACATCTACTCGGTTGGGGTCAGTTGGTTTTTGAATCAATCAAAACTTTACTAAATCCTAGATAGTCTATAAGGTTAAACATCAAAGGGTTAGCACAATTATAACATGGTATTGAAATAACTTTGCGATTCAGAGCTTGGACAACTAGAAAATTGTACATCAAGATGAATCGGATATATGATGAAAGTTTTCATTACAACTGATGTGTTTACACAGATATGCATAGAAATCAATTACATCAGTGGCTCAAAAACTCTATCTCGGCTAGTACTTAAGCCCATACTTGCCGAAAATCCTGACAAAAATTTCTCTCTTGGCATCTGATTCCTTCAAGATATCCACTCCATGTTCCTGACATACTTTTCTGGCTTCATCTGCGATCTTCTGCCTGTTAGGATTTCTTGTATCTGGAATGAATGAAGGGAGATATGTAACCTTCTGAGGGATAGGGACGGTATTCATGTCCAGCTTTGCATCAATCATAGCTCGTCTGAACTGGCTGAACATGCCCGGATCCCCAGAGTGAAGCTCGGTTAGGGCTTCTTTGAATGCTCTTCTTGAATCCTCAGTTGCAAACACCTTCCTGTAGTAGAAATCATTCACAAATTCTTGTTTGAATGATTCCCAATCATCATTCCATTCTTCCGGCATCCATTTATCAACATGCTTGAAGCGTCCCTGGAGCTTGATCTTTTCCG
>CM055958.1:23360057-23627577 GCA_029490685.1 Schizonepeta tenuifolia
TCATCATTTTCGCTGTCCACATTTTGATGTGAATTGAACCGTTTATTTCTGAATGAGAAAAACAATACTCCGTTTAATAAAACGGTGTAGTAAATTAGTAATCTCTATATATATGTTGTGCATACAGAAATATTATGTTAGTGCCACATGTACTCTAATATTATTCGAGTAATTTCATATCTTATGATTTATCATATCAATTTACGCGTTATAGATTAATAGTTAACGTATCAATAATTCAATACATGTAGAGATTGAGAAATAAGTTTCATAATTAACATATTGAACATTATAGCCCTATGAACATGCAGTTGGCCATATAACGATAATCATCTTCTGTCATTTCAGGGCAAACAACGATGAATGATGTATAATAATATGAATGATATATGAATGTAATTGAACTTAAACTATTTATAACAATTAAATTAAATTTTATGTACAACCGGGAAGAAAGGTTTTACATTATGGGGATTCTCACGATTAAAATAAAAATAAAAATGCACATGCATGTATCATCATCTCTTCTCGCAATTGTATGACAGCAGACAGGTTGAAATCTTATTAGGAGAAATTTCTTCATAGCAGTCTTGCACCAAAGTTATTACTATTACAAAACAAACCCGTCGTCATAGAGTTTATTTAATTATTAAAATTCTTAGCACACATATTTTGTTTTAAAATAAAATCTAAAACGTGATGTAACGTTAAATTAATAATTGAGTAACTCCGTTTCGATCGATATTTTTATGCTTTATAAGCTTTATAAAAAATTAAAATGAGAAACATATGTATCCTCAAAACTCAAAAGTACAAGGAAATAAGCTGTAGTTATACAATCATTAAATTAATTATCTCAAAAAAAAAAAAAATCATCAAATTTGTTGGTTTTAGAACTGTTTATTATTTAGCGAGTACGTTCCTTCCATTTACGACACATGTAACTTTTCAAATTTGTTTATTCAGCACATGAGGTATATGAGATAAATTGTGATATTAACTAAACGATGATTTAGTGATTTGCATCCACTTATTAAGTGCTCCCATGGGTTGATCTAACTGTGAAACAAGTTCGTTAATGAATATTTAAATTTCATTAATATCTCAAGTCGTTTTCCTCTCACGTAAACTGTCAAGTTTAAGATTTATATATATATTAAAGTGCAACAAATTCGCAAATTAAAGAAGGCAATATTTGTGGACGAGAGATAGGATTGACGACAAAGTTGGCTGGCAAAATAATGAAAGATTAATAAAGTTTTGAGTGGACAAATCATATTTTTTTCAAAACTTTTATAATTTTGCAAAAAGAAAAAATGTCTAACCGTTTCGAGACTTGTGTGGCCAACCCGTCCCTCCCCACTTGCTCCAACTATTATTTGCTATTTACCCTATTTTCTCAATAATTAGCTTGGATTTTTATTTTTTGCATAGAGATATTATAAAAAGTAATGTTTTTTTCCCAACCCCCCCCAAAAAAAGAAAAAGAAAACCACTAGCCTTTTCTTGTTGGCTGTGTTTACTTTGATGGAAAATGGCGGAAAAAGAATATTTTCACCCATTTTCCATCCATTTCACACATTTATTATGTTGGTTAATTTTTCTTGGGCAGGATGAATAATCTTTTCGGCGATCCCTTTTCCATCTATTTCTCACCAATTGTGGAAAATATTAACATGGGGGGATGGGTGTGATAATATTTTCAATGGATAAAAGACATAAAAATAGGAAAAAGGGTAGGAGGACCATATAATAATTTTTTTTTCCATTCTAGTAAACATGTGATAAAAAAGATAAAAATGTTAATATTTTTTCATCTTTTATTATCCATCATTTTCCAATGGAAATATTTCCATCAAAGTAACAAAAACCCTACTAGCCTTTTTCCTAGAGCATTAATTATGCTTAATTATAGCAGTAGTTTTTAATATGCACTATAACTAATTACGTGCGCATATTATACATTTCCACAGTTGAACTTGTCTTTCGATGACAGTTACCCGCTCTCACACACGTGCATTTCCACATAAGTCCGTCACACTCCATTGAAATTTCACACACTATTTTTGGAACCAAAAATACACTCTTAAAAATATAACTTAAATATACATCTTTTAAAATAATTAAATAAACACATAGGGTCATTCGTATGAGTTGTTTGTTTTATTTTATGTTTTTTGTATGTGCACGACGAACTTTTCAGAAAAAAAAAAAAAAAAAAAAAAAAAAAAAAAAAAATATGCAAACGAGTGTGGACTAGTGTTGAGTTGTTGATGAGAGAAATTGTTTGTTCTTGCGTAACGCGGCTGAATTATACCCCCCAATTTTCCATCAATTTTTGAAGTATATTTGGATTTAAACATTCAGGCCTCAGGGGTCAAGATACTTATTATACTAATTTCCCTCAAACTAAAAATATTTAATAATCTCAACTCGAACATATAATTAGTACGAGATATATACTTAGATATGTCGCTAACCATCAGTGAGCATCTTCCATAAACATTGTTGTGTTAAGGGGAAAATTAATTAATAAATTAAACATTGATTTTAATGTAATTTATAAATTTAATAATATCGACAACAATTTATAAGGTATTGAATAAATAAAATATTTACACGTATCAAATGTCAGTGGTGCTGGCTCATGAAAGGTGCTCACAGATAGTAAGCGCCATCTCAATATTTTTAGCAGTATGAAATAACCTCATTTAGACAAATATCAACAGATTATTAGTTGTTCTTTCGAGAATTTACAAATTAAACGATTTCAGGTTTAATCATCATTCTTCTCTCTTCCACAACTGATTAACAAGACATGAATCTCGATACGATAATTGGAATTTCAAATCACACAAAATGCAGGATATAATTATGGACAATTAAAAAGAGTTACAATATCAAAAGTACAACAAAACCAAAATGTAATAAACTCGTCAAATATTAATTTTCTATTAATAACATTTTCACAAAACTAAAATATTTAAAAGAATACATAAATGTTATTTTTGCATCTGAGAGTATTATTACCCAATAAAAACGATATTCCTAATTAATAAATCGTTTGTTCAAAAAAAAAAAAAAAAAAGTGGTACCTTTTTTGTTTTGTTTTATTAGGTGCACGAGACTTTTTCTTTCATGCAACATTTGTCATACATCAAACCCGTTAACAACTCGAACATGATTAAGGGCTTTAATTCATAATTAATTTAGGATTAAGAGAATAAATTAAATGTATCATTCATTCGTAGTACTAATTTTGTACGTAAATTAGGACAGCCGTATGCCACACACTCTGATCAAATGACAGATAACTAATAGATAGATGCATTAAATTGTAACCCACATGTGATGGAACTAATTAAAAAAGATTTATAAATATTAAGTAATTTAATTTGTAAATTGAGTACCGGTTTGGTGGGAGATTTGTCTGGTTGGCTTTATATTAACTAAACCAAAATAAGATATTACTAATTTTTCTTTTGGGATCTGAGATATAAACGTGTATTTGGGTACTAAGAAAATAATTAAATAAATTAAAACAACTGGATAATTTAAATCAATAATGCAAGCTAATTAAGGGAACAGACAGCAATTATTTAAATTGTGGAGTTGGAGAGAAGAAGAAACAAACACAGCTGTATCTGCAGGGAGATGTTTAATTAGGTGTCCACATTTAATTAGGTAGCATTGTTTTGTTGCAAAAATTGTTTGGTTGAGTGAAAGTGAAGCAAAATTTTCTAGTTTGTAGGATTTATTTGAAGCAAATATAACTTTTGGTATATGCAAGCAATATCAATCAAATTAACATCTCTTATTTTTAACTTTTACTCTGTAGTCAGCAAATATATATAACAAAGAATGGAAAAAACCTAAAATATTTGCAGATGTAAATATTACTAAAAAGAAAATAAAAAAGAAAATAAAGAACCCCCTCACCCCCCTACCCCCATTATGAAATTAAATTTTATACACCTTATTTGTTCATGTTAGTAAAATACAAGATGAAGTATCATGATAGCAATTTTGAATCGTGTGACCTCAAAAATATTAAAATTAAAATTAAATGAGTGATACATGAAAGGTGTTGAGGAGATGAGGACAAATCTTGAAATTATTAAATATAAAAAGATACAAAATTTTGAAACCAAGTGGGCAGGCATTAAATAGGATAGAATAGTTTGTGCCTTGATGCATTGAAACTATGAGAGAGTTGGATTATTTTATATATGGTCCACTCTTGGAATTAAACACTAGGAATATTTAATTCAATAGGTATTTAAATAATCTGCAATATGAAAATTAAATATACATATACAAGGTCCTATATATGTATGATATTACCAAAACCCTTCTTATATATCAAATCTAATAGTAACTAGTAAGTATATCTTTTAAAAAAAAAAAATCTAATAAATATATAAACAATGGTTTTGATCAAGTTAGTTTGTTTTTAGTTCGACGTTTGTCTCCCATATTGAATATTTTAGGTTTTCATTATATGATATTACTATCGTACATGTAACATGCATTAATAATAAGATCTAAATATTTCCTTCACAAAATCCAAATTATGCATAACATATTAATAACACACGTAAGAATGGTTAAAAAAGTTACAGATAAACCCAATTATATACTATATATGTTCTTGTGTTATACTTTTAAAATACATCTCTCGCATCAATGCTAATACATGAGTTATATAAGCCAATACACAACTAATTAATATACATCAAGGTTTAATTTGTTTGCAAAACAATACGAGACATTACTTGGTGTGTTTATATTATGATCTCTTTTCCCGCACAAGGTCAGTATTATATTTGGTTTGATGTATGAAACTATCTCAACAAAATAACATATGTTAATTTTTACTCCCTCAATCCCTCGTCATATTCAAAATATATGTTATACTCATATTTTGCAATTGCATATCACACCCTAATGCATATATGGTTAATATATATTGAAGCTTTGCTTTATCATAAACTTTGATTTTAAAACATAAGGTATTAGGTTATCATATTTATCATTTTAAGCAGTTTAAAAAACGAACTCCAAATTCTTAGTATTCTATAAAATAAGTGCTAGGACATAGAATAGAATTGGACTTTATTTGAGTTTGAAGTTGATAACTTTAAGGTAAAAATGTGCACTTTTATTGGTAATTGAGCACCCCACCTTGCTTTGCGGAATGCATAGTCTTCAAGCAAGACTACACGTGCACATGCGCATGCACACGCGCGCACACACAAAACAAACAAACAAACACTCAATTATATAATGCAAACTAATCTAGAATAAAAATTTGAAGAAGGACCACTAATAATCTTAAAAGTAGTGTTGTAATATGATGATGACAAATTGTATTTCAAGAAAATGAGTACACATGTCATATGGTATCTTCCCAAAAGTGAATCTTATAAGTCTTCAATTTATTTGTTTTTATCCTTTTCACTTTCAAGAAAATAAATATGTGATCTAAGGTAGTATAAAATCACTTATATGAATGATTACAGTATATGATGACAAATTGTAATCCAAGAAAATGAGTGCACAATATATTTCCTCAAAAGTGAATCACTTGAAATATTTTCCTTTTGCTTTTTCTACAATCAAAATGATGGCAACTTGTGGATTTATGATATATGAATGATGAATTATTATTGTCCCATTTATAAATCTTTACCTGGACCATATATACTAATTAGGTCCAGATTAATTAGCTTTAGGCTTTATGTTAATTAACGTTTTTATATGATTAATTTACATTAATTATCCTTTAACTTGAATCTGGTCATAGGTTCTAATTCTTCAGTATGATGATCTGTTTTTAATTTAATATTACAACCTTATTATACTCACATAAATGAGCTTTGACTAGTCAAGGGGACTACACTTTCTATCTCTCAACAATTATTGGATAATGATACACCCTGTTTGAGAAAAGAAAAGAACAAAATTTTATATACTTGATAATTATTTATGAAAAATAGCTGGAAGATTACAGTTGGCAAGCATGAGAAAAGAGGACCTACAATTCTCAGTTTTAAATGAAGGATTTGATGTGTGATTTGCATGCATGTACAACAAGTAAGAACTACTACTACAACAGTCTACAGATATTAATTTTCTACCTCACATTTCTTGTAAATTTTCAAGTACTCTTGAATAAATAATAAAGTAAGTGATTTTTGTTTTATAAACAATAAAGAAAAGAAAAGAAAAGAAAATTGCTGATACTGATAAGAAAGAATGGAAAGAAAGTTCCAAAAATCAACCATCCTCACTTAGTCACCATCACAGTGAGGTCAGAGATCTAACAGCACCTTTCAAAAGACTGCATCAGAATCTAAAAGGAAAAAATAATGCTGTATTTTCAGACAATAAATAAAACAAGTCATGAACAAAACTGAAAATTTCATAACAAACTCAAACTATATCTGTACAGCATTTGTTACAAGTTAAACAACATCCTTTTTTCTTCTTATGTGTAATAACAAGATTTTTCCCTTCTTTTTTTTTTCTTCATGGGCTAGCTAGGTACAATAATCTATGGCACAAGTACAACTTCTGAAGATGTATATGCCATTTTTCCTTTGGTGAAAATTTTAGAGCCGCTCTCACAAATGCTCATTGCCTTCCTTGATGCTCATTCCCACTCCTTCCCCTGCAGTGAATACGGCGTCGTCTATGGCGATGGAGGAGGCGGAGTCGAGGGCGGACCCCGCCTGAATCTCCTTGAACATGGCCATGACTTGGATGATCGTGGGGCGCTTCCACGGCCGATCATCCAAGCAAGCGCAGGCGACCTTCAAATGCTGCAGTAGCTCGATCTCTAACGTCGGATCCTCTTTCAGCAGGAGCGGATCAAACACGTCGCTCACCCTAGTCCTAGCGACCAGCTTCACCCAACCAACAAGATTGTTGTCACCAAAATCCGGTGAATCCGTAGGCTGTCTCCCCGTGAGCAGCTCAAGTAGCACGACACCGTAGCTGTAGACGTCACCCTTAGTAGAGCAACGGAAGCTCTGGTAGTACTCCGGAGGGACGTATCCGGGGGTGCCAGCCAAAGTGCTCACACTCAAATGTGTGTCCATAGCACTCATCAACCTAGCCATTCCAAAATCCGAGACCCTTGCTTCAAGATTCTCATCAAGAAGCACGTTGCTCGATTTCATATCTCTGTGGATGATATGAGGAATGCAGTTATGGTGGAGGAAAGCTAGACCTCGAGCTGCTCCGATGGCAATCTTCCTCCTCGCTGACCAATTGAGGCTGATCCCCACCGTCTTCTTCTTGTCGTGCAGCACATCTTCGAGGCTTCCATACTTCATGTACTCATAAACCAAGAGGCGCTCGTCGCCTACTTTGCAGTACCCGAGCAGGGGTACAAGGTTGCGATGCTTGATTTTCCCTATAGTCTCCATCTCAGCAGTAAACTCTCGATCGCCCTGACCGCTAACGTGTATCAGTTTCTTGATCGCAACAACGTTGCCATCCTTCAACTGCGCCCTGTACACGTCTCCAAAGCCACCGGAGCCTATGAGGGCGTCGTTGTGGAAGCCATTGGTAGCTTCTAGAAGATCTGCAAATGTGAGCTTCCTCAAGGGCTTCTCAAATGTAGCAAGATTGATGCTCAAGGCGTCGCGTGCACTAAGCTTCCAGTTGCTCTGAACCGTAGCCGAGTTGGAGTGATTCTCCATGTAGGCCTCAAGAGCAGCCTCCTTCTTCTTCCTCCTCTTGTTCGTCTCCACGGCCACGATGATCAAACCAAATATGCAGAAGAGAGAGAAGAGCAACCCCATGGCCACGCTCCCTGCAAGCGAGGCTTGCTTCCTGTGTGACTTCGGGTGGCCGCCTCCTGCCCCCAACCCGGCCCTGCATGTCGGGAGAGGGTACCCACAAAGACCAGAATTGTTACCGAATCTGTAATCCGGGAATGTATCGAAGGGAGCTGACTCAGGTATAACTCCGGACAGATTGTTGTTCGATAAATCAATGTCTCCAAGCAACGTAAGCCCAGTTAACGACTGGGGGATCGTGCCATTCAGCCTATTGTAGGACAGATCAAGAATAGCAACATTCTTCAAGTGCCCTAGTTCTTCGGGGATAGGACCGGAGAGATCATTGTGGCCCATATTCAGAATAGACAAGTAGAACAGTGTCCCTAGCTCTTTGGGTATGCTACCCTCCAACTCATTATACGAAACATCAAGAAAGATCATCGTTCCGTTGTGATTGAAAGTAGGCTCCGTGATACCCTTATACACTCTAGTGAAGTTGCAAGGATGCCTAGTCGAGATCCTATTCAGCTGCTCCGCCCTAATCCCACCAAACTCGAGCAAATTCCCAGCACCGTGGCACTGCTGGCTCCCGTCATTCTTGATATACACGTAGCTCTTCCCCGTTAGCACTGCCTGAGCAATGTTGCCCGACTGCTTGAACAGAGCAGCCGGGATAGTGCCATTGAGGAAGTTGGTATTCATGTCCAACCAAATCAAGCTCTGGCAATCCCCCAACTCCCCAGGAATGCTCCCAGACAAGGAGTTGTTCCCAAGCTTCAGTATAGCTAGGTTGTTCAACTGCCCCAACGAGGCCGGTATCTCCCCCGAGAGATGGTTGTTCGACAACGAAATCCAGTTCAACCTAGTGCAGTTGCTAAGACTAGAAGGAATGGATCCACTCAAATCATTGAAATCAAGAATGAGATTCTCCAAACTCTGCAAATACATAAACTCCTGTGGGATCTCCCCATGGAGCTGATTCAACCACAAAATCACATCCTTCAATTTCAACAATGATCCTAAACTAGCAGGAATGGTGCCACTCAAATAGTTGAAGCTAAGATCAAGAGACTCCAAATTGGAACAGTTGCTCAGGCTTTGAGGGATTGTACCTGTAAACATGTTATTCTGAAGGTACAACACTCTCAAGCTGTTCCTGGCTTCCCCACACAGCCCAGCCGGAATCAAGCCAGACACATTGTTGGAACTCACATCCAAAACCTCCAAAGACACCAACTTGGAGAGAGAATCGGGCAAATTCCCCACAAAATTATTGAAAGACAGCACCAAAGTTCTCAAATTGGTCAGTTTCAAGAGAGTGTCGACGGGCAACTCACCGGAGAAGTTGTTGTTGGAGGCGTCGAGAAGCTTTAAACCGGAGCATGCAGCGAGGCTCTCCGGCAGAGAACCGGTGAAGTTGTTGTAGGAGAGATCCAATTCGACGAGGGTAGAGCACAAATCGGAGAGAGACGTCGCCGGAATCAGGCCTTGAAAGTCGTTTTCTTGCAGGTAGAGATACTGCAGGGTGCCAGCTGGCAGCGCGGGAACTGGGCCGGTGAGCTTGTTGTTGGTGAGATTGAGGAAGCTGAGCTTCGGGCATGAGGAGAGAGAGCTGCCGACGTCGCCGAAGAATTTGTTGGAGGATAAATCGAGGTGCTGCAAGCTGGAGCAGTCGGTGAATTTGGGGAAATTGGCGGAGATATTGTTCTTGGTGAGATCCAAGTGCGCCAGATTCTTGAGGTTGAATTCGGGCAAGCTCCCTGCGACGTTGTTGTATTGTAGAGAGAGATGCTGCAGCTCGGGGAATGCGGCGGAGAGCAGCCACGAGACCACGTTGTCGCCGGAGATGTTGTTGTAGGAGAGATCAAGCAATTGCAGCGACGGCAGCGCGGCGGCGCGGGGCGGGGAGTGGGGGAGAGGGTCTATTGAGTTTCTGGAGAGGTTGAGGGAGGAGAGGGCCGGGCAGACTGAGAGGGCGGAGATGTCGGAGACTGGGCCGGAGACGGCGTTTCCGGACAGATCTAATGAAGTGAGGGAGGCGCTGCAGGAGAATCTGGCGGCGGCGGCGGAGATGGAGCCGGAGATGTTGGAGTTGTGGAGCGAGAGGGATTCCAAGGTTTGGAGAGAGAGTAGAAACGTTGCGGCTGTGGAGAAATCGGTGTCGAGGTGGGAATTGGAGAGGTCGATGGAGGAGACTCTGGAGTTCTTACAGGAGACGCCATGGAAGTTGCAGGGAGAGATGGTGGGCTGCCATGAGGGGAGCTGGCTTGGGTTGGAGAGAGAGTTCTTGAAGGAAATGAGCTGCTGGGAGTCTCGCACGATGCCGTTATCGGCAGCGGTGGAGAGAGAGAGGAGGAGGCAGAGGGTGGCGGCGAGGACCAAATTGCGGCTGCGGTGGAGAGAGAAAGAGTATAAGGGGTGGTGGAAAAGATTGTTATCGCCTTTCATATTCAAAAACTGGATTTTTACGGCGGATTTTGCTCTTTCTCTTCAGCAGTTGAGCTGCCCTTTTGCTTCTTCCATTTCGGAGTGCTAGAGGGAGAGGGACTGAAAGTGGATTGGTCAGTTTTTAGAGAGAGAGAGAGAGGGAGAGAGAGCAGTGGTGAAAAAACTGAAAGGGGAGTCAAAAGCCGAAGTTAGGAAGGTAAGAGGGCTATATATACTAAAATTATCAGAGCATTATTTTCTTCATGACGGGAGTGGGGGTGGGGGTGGGGGTGGGTGCACACAGCTGTGCTGTGTCACATGGCATGTGACACTAATTTCTCTCTCTCTCTCCCCCTCGCTATACGTATAGAACGGACTTCTCTCTCTCTCTCTCTCTCTCTCTCTCTCTGTCTGTCTCTCTCTCTCTCGTGTGTGTGTGTAATGAAAGTTTATTACAACAATCTGTTTGTCTCTCTAGGTTTCCGCGTACGTGTGATTAAGAATGGATGGAAGTGTCTATTTTAAAAATGGAGATTCCGTTGCTGCTTTCTTTAATTACAATTGTCTTCATTCATGATCTCAAGAATAATTAAGATTAATTCACCCTTTATTACAGTCTGGCCCTTCGACTATCATTAATTTAGACTTAGACTTACAGTTGGGATTTATGGATTTATGCTTCTTGCCTTGCTTGCTTCTACGACGTTTCCTCCTTTTTCTTTTCTACTATTTCTAAATCAAAATCAACCACGCCATTAATTTCACTCATTCATCTCTACATAGTATAATTTGACTATAAAGTTATATATAGTATATATATTAATGTTAGACTTTTTTTTTCAATGGTTTATGGTCACCTTACCTTATATTTGTTGTATACTAATATTTTTTTAAAGTGACATTAACGTATTTGTGTCAGCATTTACCCATGTTATATATCATACGTTGCTTCTATCTAAATGTTTAGCTCTTAAGAGAGATGGTTGGTAATTATAGCTCCCATATAAGTACCATAATTTGTAGAGCATCATACCTTGCTAGCAGTCCCAAAAATGAAAAATAAATAAAAAAAGAAAACATTTTAAGATGAAAATATACCTCCAAAAAAGATACTGATGTTTTCCAAAGGGATATGTGCTGCTTGAGACTGTAGATAGAGTTGTAAACGAGTCAAGTTGTTCGCGAGCTACTCGATCATCAATTGGAAAAGCTCTTTCAGCACTCAATTTGATAACCAATCGAGTCGAGTTTGACCCTAAAATCGAGCTCGATAATTTTATCAAGCCGAGTGCGAGCATGGTGTTGCTCGACTCGACAGGCTCATGAACATGCTCGGCTCGCATTTAATCGAGCATGTTCGCGAGCCTACAATCGAGTATGTTCGCGAGCATATCTATCGAGTTTTAATCGAGCTTGCCCGCGAGTCTAATAATCAAGTCATGTACATAATGTTAAAAATATATTTTTGAAGAGCTCGAGCTCGATTAACATTTCTTACTCGAGCTTGATAAGCTTGTTGATGAGTAAAATTTAAATATAATCGAGTTTTTGACGAGTTCAGCTCGAGCTCGAGTATCTCTTTATCAAGTATTTGATGAGTTGAACTCGCGCTCGCCAATTTTGGATCGAGTCGAGTTTGATCACGATGGCAAAAACTCGACTCAAACTCGAATCAGAGCAAACGAATATTTAATCGAGTCGAGTATGAACAGACTAATTAATACACAGCTCGACTCGACTCGTTTACAGCCTTAAATGTAAGCATTGAGGTTTTGGATTCAAACTTTATTGTTCCCTTTCCAAATGAAGAATTGGGTATGATCGATTTAAGCCAGCCCAATTCTAGTTATAATATAAACTTATTTGTTCTACTGAAGAAAATTTTAATCTTTAATTAATGTACTTTAATGTCTCTATCAAAAGTTTCTACACACATGACCAATTATACATCATCTTTCATGAGGAGGAGACGTGTTTAAAATCTATTATTTCACGAGTATTCATTCACTCAAATCATGTTTACGGATGATTAAACTTAGGTGTAAAAAAAACCTTAATTTCGAATGAAAATTATGTAATGTGGAGGAGTTTGTTACGTTTTGTCATAGTTGGGTTATGGAAGCAATTAGCCTCTTTGACCATTACGGTTTTCTCATACTAAATGCAGATATTTTTAGGTGATGTCAACAAATTTAGTTCATTAATTTACTTAAATGCTAGTAATAGGATCTTATACTTCAATACCTGCTCCAAAATGTATCTATTTATGAACAATTAGAAATAAATAGAATTAAATTGTTGTTAATAAGTTGCACGCACTACCTACCGTCTTAAAACAGATTCGGTCATTAATTTGTTCTAAAATCACTATGTCACATTATCTATGTTGTAAATACCAAAGTTGCTCATCAATCTTTTTCACATAGGTAGGTGCAGTCATCAATAGAGTATACTAAAAAAACACACACATACACACACATAAAGTGATCAAACGAAATTAACAGTAACTATTCTTTAATGCGATTTGAATTTATAAGGGGCTCGATTAAAAATGATGTAATTCAAGACACCGGGAAAATTTTGGAGAGCATAAAATTTAGCTTCTGGAAATGGTTGAAGTCTCATTATCCTTCTTCCTTTTGTTTTTCTCTGCACGATTGAAGTTCACATCCTATTGATTGTATTCCTCCGAAACTTTAGTTGTTGTTTTTCTAGTTTCTGTTCTCTTGCCGTACTTCTAGTTCGGTCCTGTATTTGATTGGTTTTGGAGTACTTCTAGTACTCTTAATGAGAATTCCATTTTCACTTTTCAATGAAAAGTAGTACTCAAACAATCCAAATTCTATATTTATATAAATTTAAAAAAAAATCGAATTCGACCCGACATACTTAAGGATTTATGCTAGCAATTTTCTCTAAAACTCACTAGACTTAATTTTCAAATCGGTCACCCTCCAAGTTACGTTGAAATTTTTATTCTTTCAATTTTAAATTATATATCTTATTCTAATTTCAAATATTCGAGAAAAAAGAGTAATTGTTAAATGAATAATTTCATTACTATAAATGCCCACATCAATCGACTCAATTTTGTACTTTAAGCTTTGAATATTATTCAACTATTTAATAACCACAAAAATCATTTTCTTGAGAGAGAGAAAACACCACACACACAAACACACACAAAGAAAACCATGTACATCCATAAATATTAAAAGCTTGGAGGAATAACCTAGAGCTAGTTGATAAACCTAATTATAAGTGACAAAAATGTATAGGCTACGGCCTATAGCAACATAAATTGAAATAGTTTGGTTATCAAGATTGTGACCATTTATTTAGAATCTCAAATTTATTGATTGACATCACGGAAAAGATAACCCTGAACTTGCTACATCATCCTAAGACTATCGAACCTATTTGTCCATTTAGGAATAGAAACATATAGAAATTAAATCAAGATTAAAATCAAATGGAAAAAGAAAAGTAAAATGTGTCCTTTCCAATATCTGTTGGAATCATTTTCCCTCTACCATATTATTCTGATTTTCATGTTTAAAGATCATGCATTCTATTTTTAAACATGGATTTGGCGAATTAAATCACAAACTTTATGATCTTTTGTAATTTTAACCAGAACTTTCAATTTAGGCAAATTAAATCACGAACTTTTTAATTTTTACAATTTTAACCCGAACTTTCAACTTTGGCGAATTAAATCACGAAATTTGTAATCTTTTGCAATTTTAACCTAAACTTTCAACTTTGACAAATTAAGTCACGAACTTTTCGTGCACGTTTAATTGGCTAGCTAGGTACCTTAATCCTCGAATCCTTTGTTATTATGTTGGTGTACTTTAATTTCTCAATCTGAACAAGAGATCATGCACAGTATCTAATTTTCTATCTTTATTTAATTAGTTTCAAATCAAGTCAATTTAAGAATATACCTATTTTGGTATAGGGCTCCCAAGATGAGATGAAAATTAAGGGTGGGATATCATTCTCCTGCCCCTATCCCATTCTCAAGTATCCGTATAAACTGCCTCAAGATCCAACGGAGCGTAAAATGGTAATTAATTTGTAAATTACTAGCTCACACACACATATATATAGTTTCCTTAGCTAGTCTTATTTCTAATAGGATTAATTTATTATTCTGAAAATCAATCAATTTTAATCAGGTTGCGGATAAAGCTTTCAAGTTTCAAGGAAGCAGTGGTGAAATAAGGCTGTAAAAACGCCTTAAGCAAGCTTATGAAAAAGCCTTGATGAACTGGGGGTAATTTTATTTATAAATGAATTGTTGCTCTCTTCCACTCTAAGTTTTAACTTACCCTATTTATTTGTTCTCATTATCACGGACCTCATGGCATCCTCATCAGATTTTCGACCGTCCGAAAGTTTGATTAGGTCTTAATTGTAAAAATTGAAAAGTTTGTGATTTAATTTGCCAAAGTTGAAAGTTCGGGTTAAAATTGCAAAAATTGAAAAGTTCGTGATCTAATTTGCCAAAATTGAAAGTTCGAGTTAAAATTACGAAAAATCCTAAAGTTCGTGATTTAATTCACCAAACCCCCTTTTAAACTAATAGCGTACTCTATACTTCAAAGAATACATCCACTTGTATATATACAAGAATTGTGAATGCTACTAGCAGTTTAAATTTAAAAGAAAAAAACCGCAAATAAATACTAACACACTTGCATACTCAAAATCAGAACAATAAAATATACAAATAAATATTGGTCAAAAAATATTTGTTTTTGTCCCCTTGGGATGGTCTAATGGTAAAAAGTGAGCACCTGAGACCTCTCAGTTTCAGGTTCGAACCTCATGAAACGCCTCTATAGATCGAGTCTGTCACACTTGTACTTGAAAAGTGTGGTTTACTTGCCCTGTGTGGTTTGCAGGCTACTGCAAAAGGGACGAGGGTTTATCCAGTGCACACTGAAAATAGCGGCTGTAGGTTCCCATGACATAAAAGAAAAAAAAAGAGTTATTGGTCCAACAATAAGCATACAATAAACCCTATTTCTCTACATATGACATAATTTTTCATGAAGGTAATTAATATGGACTATTTTGTGATGTACAGTAGTATTTTCCAATCCAATCATTTAATTAATCAGGTCCGAGCGTGGATTTACGCGCCGTCGCCAATTATTTGGTACTTCACAATCCAGCCTAGCACACTGTACTGGGCCCACATGAGAACAATCTGCACCGTTGATGACGTTAAGACAAAAGGATTGAGCAGTTATTTCACTATATATCTATGTACAAAAATAGCAAAAATTTTGCATTTCTATTGTACCAGCACTTTATAGCAGTAAATCTAAAAAAAAGCATTTGTAGAAGTAAAAATCTAGCAGGACCCTCCAGAAATTACGAAATAACCACTTCCAAATTTTCTCGTGTATATTGGTTTCCTTTTTCTCGTGAAAAAAAGACCGCTCAAATTCGTTGATCGTTAAGAGCATCCATTACGGGATGCGAAGGGCGGAGGCGAAGGCCTCGACACACTCCCCACTCGACTCCGATTGGGTGGAAGCCGTAGTGGCCGTTCGATATGGGGGTGTGTCGAAGGAGGAGGCGAAGCTTGTGTCATTTTTTAGACACAACGCTCGACTTCAGCGTGATGCAATATGGGAACACGTAGTGTGTCCCCATTGGTTCCATCCTTTTTTTTTTATTTTTTTTTCTGATAAAAAAAATTAAATTAATTATTTAGCAACGGTTAAATAATGAAGGCAGCAACGGATATATCTCTCTCTCCAACGGTTAAATTCTCATTTTTTCACTATATATATCCCTTCATTCATACCACACCACCACACCAATTCATCCAATTCATTCATCATACAAATTCACTCTTTTTTTCAAAAAAAAAAAAATTATGAGTTGGCCGGGTGCGAGCTACAATCATGAAGAGGCGGAGGAGCGCCGCCGCTGACGTATGCAGTTGGCTCAGCGAGCCAGGGAGCTTTACCAAATAGTGGCCGAGTCTGATTCGTCAGACGACGACCACCACCCGGATACGAGGATGTACCTGCACCGAAATCGTGAGGAGGCCGAACAACGCCTCCGACGAGATTATTTTGCTGACCACCCTATATGGGGTGATGTTGTCTTCCGCCGGCGATTTCTAATGAGCAAGCGCCTATTCTTGAGAATTACTCAAACTCTTGATGCTCGGAAGCATTTTTTTCAGCAACACCCTGATGCCACTGGAAGATTGGGGTTTCACGTGTGGGTGAAGTGCACCGTTGCTCTGAGGCAACTAGCCAATATTGGTGGTCAGCCGATCAATACGACGAATATATGCACTGTGGAGATACAACGGACAATAACATCCTCAAGAATTTCTGTCGGGCCATCAGATCTGCTTTTGGCGACTACTATTTGAGGCGGTCAAACGAGGCTGACATCGCTAGGATCACTGCATTGCACGAGAGGACGCACGACTTTCCCGGAATGCTTGGAAGCATCGACTGTATGCACTGGCAATAGAAGAATTGTCCAACGGGTTGGAGAGGAATGTACACTAGACGAAAGGGTTATCCAATCCTCGTCCTTGAAGTTGTCGCCTCCCAAGATTTGTGGATTTGGCATGCTTTTTTCGGTGTCGCCGGCTCTCTGAACGACATCAATGTGCTCAATCAGTCCCCCCTCTTCAGCGACGTCCTCAATGGTAGAGCGCCGTCAACTCAATTCACTGCAAACGGCCGCCCGCACCGCATGGGATATTATCTCGCCGACGACATCTATCCGAAGTAGGCCTCTTTCGTGAAGACGCTCAATGCGCCAACAGATCCGAAGAGACAGCGATTCGCTCGGATGCAAGAAGCTGCGCGTAAAGACGTTGAAAGGGCTTTCGGCGTCCTCCAAGCTCGTTGGGCAATCATAAAGGGCTCTGCTCGCATGTGGTTTCGGGAGCATTTATGTGATGTCATGTATGCCTGCATCATTCTGCATAACATGATTATTGAAGATGAAGGACCTAGAGCAACTGACTTCAATGCTGAATCGAACGCAAGTGCGAAAGAAACGTGAACAGGGCACTAGTTCATCAAGGTATGCCAGTGCCACTCCAGCAATATATTGAGTGACAAACTCAGATTCAGGATGCATGTGCCCACGACCGCCTTATGGAGGATATGATTGAAGAGATTTGGACACGTTTTGGTCCACTCTGCGAGTAGTTGTTGTGTTTTTATTTATTTCTTAATTATTGTATTTTGTTAAGTTATTGTATTTTTTTAAAATTGAATAAAATTGTCATTTATTAATTTATGAATTTAATTAAGTTATTTTTTATAATATTTATTACAAATAAAAAAAATAACAACAAAATAAAATCTATTCAATCATTAAAATCACGCTTCCCAGTGCTTCAACCTAGGTCTTACTCAACCTCATTGTAGTGAAAAAATCAACCTAGGTCTAACTCAACACCACCAATCATTAAAATCACGCTTCCCAGTGCTTTAATCTAGGTCTAACTCAACCCCTGTAGTGAATGCTCTAAATACATATGAAATGACAATCTTGTAGGAAACTTTTTTCAAAAGGTACCAAAAGAAAAGGGGCCAAATGTGAAATGGTCAAAATGGGAACAAAAATTAAATTCTGTCAAATGTAAGAATTCGTACTAATCATACCACAGTTATCTACCAATAAGATATATACTCTTAGTGGTACGATTGGTACGAATACGTACATTTTGTATTACAAGTATATCCTATTGGTACAAATCGTACCAATTTTACCAGTGTTAATTTGTGGTACGATTGGTACAAATTCTTACATTTCGTACCACAGTGACAAAATTTATAAAAACTAAGTCACTTGAAAGAATTTAATTTTTACTCCCCATATTGACTATTTAACCTCATTTTCTCAGAACAAAAATATCTATAAAATTAAATGGGCACTAACTCTCATTTTCCTACTGCCAAAACCCGTGCAGCATCCAAATAGTCATACTATTTTGGGACTATATAACTCTATTTTTATCTAGCTATAAACTTAAATAAAAATACAATACTTGCTCTGTCATAAGACTATGGGTAATGACGCCAAATGGAGATCGCTGCCCTATTTTTAGCCTATATATATGGCCCCATAGTAATCTCTTTCTTTTCTTCTTACAATGGAGATCACCAAACATGGTGATTCCTCATTTTCTTTTTCCTTTTATATATTTTTTTCAATTTCACAAAATAAATAACAATTATTTTATAAATGTAAATTTTATTAATTTGAAATAAAAAACATTACTTTAATTAAAAAAACTCATTATGTAATTACTAAAAAAAAATGTGTCCATGATGATCTCTTCATTTTATATTTTCATTCTACAATTATTTTAATTTGATAATTTGAATAACAATAATATTAAAAGAACAAACTTAATTTATTAAATTTAACTAAAAAACATTATATTAATTGAATAACTATGTGTATATAGTGGTGTAAAAATGTGTTTTTTGCGTGTATAGTTATAGAGAAAATAAAAAAATAAAAAAGAATGAAATTGAGTCAAATAGGAGCGCGCCACATGGCAAAAAAAGTTATCCAAACAAAGCGATCACCTCTTGGCGGAGATAGCAATTGCGATCTTCTCGCTGTGATCTCCTCGATCTCAATGGTTAAATCACCATTTTGTGATTGCAATAGCAGCGATAACCCTAGTACAATCCCATAATATGAGTCAAATATTCCCATTTTGTCCTCACAAATTAAAATACAATCAATCTCCTTATTATGGGCGCTAAATTTTATTTTTCTTTAATACATTATACTTAGCGTTCGTAAAATTACTTTATCCTTTTATTTGGAGACAATTAAAAAGGATGTGTGGATTAATCTTTAAATATGCTGGTACTTTTCCAATATTTTTTTGAATGAACATATATTGAAGAAATTGATAAGCATCATTTTTCTACATTGTTTAAGGTTCATTGATACTAGTTGTTGGTGGAAAGGAAAATGAAGATCAAATTAGAGTGAAACGACCATGAGATATTATAGAGGAGTTCGATACAAAGCTATATGAAAAAACGGAGATGAATTCGGAGTTCGGACAAAGAAGAATGAAGCGAAACAAAAACATCGCATGCAGCAACAGTCACCTGCGCCGCACCGCACGACCACGTGTTTCGGAGCGGTTAGCTGCTGAGGCAGCAGTTTTTCATGCACTACACTGTTCCATCTCACGTGCCCGTGTCCTGACCTTCCTTAGCTGCGTTTTTTGCACGTCTTGGGCCTAAATTGACCATGTTACCCTCAACTTATGTCATTTATTTCACGCTAGTTATTTGCCTATATATTTGGGGATCTTCCCCCATTGTAATCTTCTTTCATTCCTCATTCCAATTACAATTCCCCAAAATTCCATTCTAGGTTTTATGCTCTACATTCAATTTCAAGACTTGTTTTATATGCTTTTCAAGAATTAATTGAAGGTCTTCATTTGGGTTAATAGTCGTATTAACTTTGATGGCTTTATTTCTCTTTTCCTTTGTTATTTCTTCTTTTATATCTAGCTAAATTCTCTAGTTGATTTTAGGTATTTGTGGAGACTCATTGATGTTGATGACTTTAATTCTCTAATTCTATTTACCTTCTCCTTCTTGATTGTAGTTTTAGCTTTTAATTTTGTGTGAGAATTATTGATTATTTTTCTTGCATGCCAAGTGTTTGTGAAAATTTTTAATTGGTTCTTATGAGCATGGACATCAAAATTGCAGAACATGCATGGTTTTGAGACTTAGTTGATGATAAATTCATGTGTGGGAGCCTTAATCTTCATGTGCTTTTGAGAGTTAATCTCTCGTCTTGAGTCTTAGCCGAGATACTCGAAAGATTGATCTATTGCTAGACATCGAGAGAGGTTTAGTAAATATTGTGTGGTTGCTCCTCAAGATTGAGATTAAATGCGGTTATATGAGTTATGAGTTTAATTCATCATCATCTCGAGTCAAAATATTTCCCTACAACGCTTGTATATTATTGTTCTATTTGATCGTTTATTGTTTAATTTCAATTGTTTGCTATTTAATTGTTGAGTTCTTATTTATAGTAATTGAAAATCAAATCATGATCTCTTTAGAGTTTGAATATTAGGAAAGTGTTTAAACTTTGTTTGCATAGTATTTTCAATTAATAATCCTTATGGATACGATATTCGATTTGGTATATTACTATATTTGCCTGATGGAGTCGCGGTTATATGCAAAAGTAAAATTTTAATTAGAAATTCTAGCTAAATTATGCGCAGACAAAGTGGCATCACGACGAACATGTTTAAAATCCCAATTTGCATCTAAAATTAAAAGGGACGCGACTATGTGTAAAAATAAAATCGAATGATATCAATAATTAATATCGAAGATAATATCGAGTTTAATGACATCATCTACACGCCATATGCACCGAGAAACATCAATTTTATTGTCACACAAGACAATATAGATAGCTATAATTTTGTGGTGCTCATTAAATAAATATGAAGCTTTAGAAAAAAATAAATAAAAAAAATAAGAGACAGACGACCAAGGTTATCCACTGTCAGATGATGTTACGCGATAATTAATGATAACGAATAGTGGTTAGTGATATTTTCGACAAATTCAAATTAGTTTAGATCTGCCTAACTATTTCAAACAAGAAATCCAATAATGTCGTCGGAATATAATTGCTTATAGATGTATAGAATCCAAAATAAACACACTCACGTCATGTAATTACAAGAAAAAAGTTGATAAACATTTACGGCACTTTATACAGCAAACTTTCAATCAAAAATTGATCCATTCTCTACATGTGATGAGTTGTGTGATCAACGAAAAAAAAAATCAAATTAAGAAAACAAACACTACAAGTTATTTTATTTGTTCTTGATC
This sequence comes from Schizonepeta tenuifolia, assembly GCA_029490685.1. NCBI lineage: Eukaryota > Viridiplantae > Streptophyta > Magnoliopsida > Lamiales > Lamiaceae > Schizonepeta > Schizonepeta tenuifolia. Next base: position 23,381,185 of record CM055958.1, read on the forward strand.
TTAGATAATGGATACGTGCTTGTAATTTACTCCAAAAATAATCTTCTGTCTATTGTATGTTGAAGATAGTCCCTTTCTCAGGTAAGCTGTTTATTTAGTTATTTAATTTTATTTATGTAGTATACTCTATTAATGACATTCCAGCTTAACATTTTCTCATTTTAGATGAGTAAATTTATAAGTGCATGCTTATGAAATTTGTTAGTCCGTTTTGCTTTTCCAGATATGTTAGATAACTTCAATTTTTATTTTTTATGACCAGCAAATTCGCAATCACTATTAGGCACAGTGCACCTTTAATTATATATATATATATATATATAATGATGGGATCCAGTGAGAATAGCCCTTAAAGTGAGAAATAGCAATAAATCTGGACTACACATCTCAAAAAAAGGGCGGGCGCGTGTAGCTCACTCGCCATTTTTTTTTTGGCGATTTTTTCTTAAAACACGGTGCATCTAGATACACCGTGTGGTGCATCTGGTTACACATTGTGGTGCATGTCCGATTCTTTTTTCAGTTTTTTGTTTTTCAGTTTTTTTTTAACATTATTTTTCTTGGCTCCGCCTTAAAGCATAGTGCATTTCCTTACACCTAGTGGTGCATCTGATTACACTGTCCCGTGCATATCAGTACACGTAGTGGTGCATCTCATGAACCACAATGTGGTAGATGCACCACACTTTACAATGAGATGCACACAACATGAAACTAGATGCACCATACGTTGACATGAGATGCACTCAGCTTTATGGAAAAATCAAACCTTGAAAAAAAAATTGAAATTAAAAAGGAAAAAAAAAACTGGAAATTTTTCATCCGGATGCACCGCCCTTCTTAGCGAGATGCAACAGATGAGTGGCTGAGATTAATTCTCTTTTCTTAGAATAAGGGTCATTCTTATATGATCCTAATTCTCTCTCTCTCTCTCTCTCTCTCTCTCTATATATATATATATATATATATATATATATATATATATATATATATATATATTCTATCAAATAAATCATTAAACCATTAAAAATAGAATTTATATCATACATACCATATTCATTGAGATTATGTTGGATGGGATTATTACACCACTATATAAGGTGAAAAATTGACGCCGTACTCAAACGTGATTGAACTCAAAATCTCATATTAAAAAGTCTTAAGTATCTTAGTTTTGCCACTTGATCTAGGCTTCGTTGGCCAACACAAAATATCTTGACACTTATATGTTTCAACGAAAAATATCACATGTATTTTCAATAAACAAACAAAGAGCGAAGTCAGTCAGGCCAATTCACAAGATTTTGTGATCAATCTTCCAAGTTATTAGACACGATCCAGATCGATCAAGTTAACATCTCTTGATAAATACTATTTAATTAGTTTCCGAACTAGCCCTTCGAACTAGGAATTTCTAAAAAGAAATTAAGTGGACATGTTTGCATAAAATATTGCTTATTGACAGCCTTCGATCTTAATCATTATCATTATATTTATATTACTAAAAGGAAAACGATTTTTACTTTGAAAAAATCTTACGTGGCACCCCTTATATTCCTCCATTCATATTTATCTAAATTCTCAAATTTTTGAATTTTTAAATATAAAATAATAAATTTTAAATATTTATACTAAAATCTTGTGTCCCACATCGGTTTCTCAATGAAACTTCACCAATTGAAAAGCCTATAAATACCTAGAATTAATGTGTATTTTCTCATCTTTTGCTCCACCAGTTTTATTTGGCCAATTTATTTATTAATCGGCCGAATAAATAACTATATTTGTATAGTTTAATTTAATTTAATTTGGTCAATTTATTAATTGGCTGGATTGATAATTATTTTTGTAGGATTTTTATTTGGCCAATTTATTTATTAATCGGCCGAATAAATAACTGCTATATTTTTATAGTTTAATTTAATTTAATTTGATCAATTTATTAATTGGCCGAATAGATAATTATTTTTATTAGGGAACCAATTTATTAGTTTGACGAGTATATAAATTTCAAACAAGTTTGAATAATCCTAAACACATCATCTCAAATTGTTTGATTAATCGTTTCCGTTGGACAACGTAGAATATGTAGAAAAATTGGCAGAAAAAATACTAACGATTTATCAACGAGTCAATTCCGACCAATAATCGTGCTCATAGATGGGCCAAATCAGTACTTGCGGGACAATTTTTTTTAATAGATTATATAATTTTGAACTCATAAAAATTTTAGGTAAAAAGAAAACAAATGTCAGCATTAATTTTTTTGTGAATATATTTGGAAGATGATTATTTATATATTTTAAAATCAGTATTGTAGTCAATAGGTCGGTTTCAGGTCGGAACCGTCGGAGTAGACGGGATGATTGTGAAGTGGTGGTTTAACTTATTTTTTTTCCTTAATCTTGTGTTGAATTCATAATGTAGGGTATTTAGGGTCACTTTCATCTTATAGAGAATCTTAACATCCGTAGTATTATTCGCTATTTATTTATCTCTTCTCTCTCTTTCTCACTATTCGCTCCTTCCCTTGCCTCTTTTTCTTTATAAAAAGCTAAAAAATTCAGCTTAAGAGTCGCTTTCCTTTGAGAGAGAAATATATCTTTGCCCACATCGGTTTTGTAGAAGAACAAAGCTTTAACAATTATCGAAAATAATGAGAATATATTAGTTATAATTTTTAACAAACATAACTATATGAGTTTGAGACGTAAACATGTGATAAAATTACTTTTTAATTGAATTTGAGATGTGTTCAAGGGATATAAATTCTAAGCGAGTTTAGTAGATTGTATAATTGAACCATGGGGGTAGACGAGCCGATTTCAAACACGCCCACAAAACTCACACAACGCGTAAAACTTAAAAATAATTAATGGACAATATTTTTATTATAATTTTACAAAATAATAATTTCCCGTCGATTTTCGACGAGCTACATGCTAGTTAATTCTTAAAAAAATTCTACTTTATATAAATGATTCACATACATGTAATTTTTTAAAACTGATAATACCAAAATACAATACAAGGAAGACAATCTTGTCATTCATATATACTATATATATACTCCGATCTTAATTAATTCTTAAAAAAATTCTACTTTATATAAATGATTCACATACATGTTATTTTTTAAAACTGATAATACCAAAATACAATACAAGGAAGGCAATCTTGTCATATATATATAAAGTAGGGATCTGGTGAGAATGAATTTTATATGAGAATTTGAGAATTATTCATTTTAATGCATTTTTATTACATCGGTCATGTATATATTGTAGAAATGTAATTCATACACTTTCTAATGCATAAACTGCAGAAACCTAATGCATAAATATTATGCATAAATTACTACAATATAATGCATCGTTAAATCGAGCCATTAATCTATAAAAATCAAGAATCTAAATTTATGCTCATTTTTCACCTAAGATAGCATTCTCACATGATCTTCTTTATATATATATATATATATATATATATATATATATATATATATATATATATTGTGTAATTGGAAAGAAAGAAAAAATATTTTTGTGGGGAACGTTATGGGGATAATATTGTCATTTCGGGTACTCCCTTTTGTCGCCACTCAGTAAACTTTGGAAAGGCGTCGCACGTGTGACCGCGAGAGATGCTGTCATTTTCCTCATAGGGAGCCTTTCTTCTTCTTTACTCGTTTTAAGTTAGGGGGTGTATTCAATGAGGATTTCCATTGAATTTTAAAGATTTTAGAAGTTTCGGTGTATTCAATTTAGATTTTTATTGGATTTTTGAAATCCGAATGTATTCAATCTGGATTTTATTAGGATTTTAGAAATTCTATAAAAGTCTAGGTGTATTCAATTACGATTTCATTTGAATTTCTGAATTCTTGGTGTATTTAATACTTCATGGATTCTTGGACATTCGTTGGAGTTTGATGAAGAAAAAATACTTGACGAAATCCGATCGATATCGATGAGATTTGAAATCCAATACGACCCAAACGCCAGGTGAGGACGAGCGGTTGCTCGGGACTCCCAGCCAGCGCTGGGAGCCACCGATCGCTGGGCTGCGATGAAGGTGCACTAAAGGATTTTTTTTATTGTTTTTGTGGAACTTACAAAATATGTTATTGTTAATTGTTTTTACTATTTTACCATGTTATTCGCTCATTTGATACCAAATACGAAATAGAAAATGAAAATTAAAAAAGCCCCATACCATAAAGATCATCGTAGAGATATAATTCTATTGTTCATAAACTGAAAGATTATATAACAAGAATTATATCAAGAGTAAAATCGTTAATTCAAAGATAAGATAAGAAGTATAGATAAATTATTCATAAACTGAAAGATTAAATAATTTATCAAGAACACAATACATTAACTCAGATAGTATGAAATGAAGAAAGAGTAATGAAACAAAACAAAAAATAAACATCAAGAATTAAAAACAACATTGTTTAACATAAATAAATGCAATTGTTCGACGATATAAATGAAATAAAACACGACATTGTTTGACGACACTAACGAAAATAAAAAATGAAATTGTTCAACTACATTCCCCAAATAAAAAACGACCAAAATGTTCATTGTTCAACGGTAAATGAAATGGAAATTAGAAAACTAATTCCAGCGGTCACTAAGCCTCAGCGCCGGCTGGAAAAGTTACTGGATTGGCACCCAGCGACCGCTGCACCCCAATAATGACCGCTGCAAATCCTCTTCTTCACTTACTGGAAAGCCAAACTCCTCCCTGTCCAGTGACATATTCATCAAAATCAACAACATCATCAACAATACATTCATTAACTGATTAATCATCAACAACACATTCATTTAAATTGACAAACGACACTAATGACATACCAAAAGTCAATGTTCATCATGGTTAGGTGGTGGTTGCTCATCATGGTGAGGTGGTGGTTGCGGTGGCGAGTAGAACGCAGACCAAACATTCCACTGTGCTTGTAAAGATGCAATTTGTTGATTGTGGTCGTAAAATCTTGAGTTAACATCTTATTGCCATAGCGCAAGCTATTGGTTCTGCGCATCAAACCTCGACTGCACATCCTGCCGGAAGCTTGCAAATTGATCCTTCACGTCCTGTCGGAGTGAAGCAAAAGTGTTGTCGAAATGATTTAGAAATTGTTGGCAGCCATCTCCCGAAATTGTTGTGTGTGTGTGTGTGTGGGTGGGGGGAGGGGGTTATTGGCTCTTCCTCTTCACCTTCTTCATCTCCTACATTGGATGGACCGTCGACTTCAAAATTGCGAACCACGGGTCTTCTCCCTTCAGCAATGTCTTTGTTCACGTACTTCCTCACACATAGCCTTTTCGCCGGAAGAACTAGAGTGAATGCATCAGAAATGATTTGAGACCGAAGAAGCTCGTTGTAATCAATTATAAATCCCTCAAGTTCCTGGTAACCCTCTTGGGGGCTCTTTACATCACTCAGAACACCGAACTTATGCGCCAACAACGTAAAAATGCCACCCCAAGAAGCATGAGCTCCAGGATGACTCTTACTCTGAATCATAGCATTCCAAATGAAATTTGAAATACACACCTTTGTGTTATTTTTAGCACAACACAATAGATAGACCTCGTTTACATTGACCTTGTTTGCTTGCTCCTTCCCAGAAATATTATACGCAATAAACTTATGGACAATGGCCAATGACGGGTCCGTAATAAACTCGTTCGACATACCCGAAGTGTCCCGATTTGTAAACCCAGACAACTCAGTCCAATCTACATTAGCATTATACCCCGAAGGTCTCTCTCTTTCCCTACCAGTTGGAAATCCAAAAACACTTTTCATTCTTTGTAAGCTTATAACATATTTCTTGTTTTTAATTCTAGCAGTAATCTTCGTCTTATACGCATTCAAAGACATAGTAGATAGAAACTCAACAGTTAAACCATCATAAGCAGAAGCATATACACTTGGTCTAGCAAAAGTATCAAGCCCTAAATTCTTCAAATAACGTACTACTCGTGCTTCAATTTTTAGAGACCTAATCAAATCTCAATCTAGATAATGGGGGAGTGTAACATCATAGTCAATGAATTTAGAGAATACCTCTCCCTCGGTCTCTAAATGGAACGAACAAGAAAACCTCGTGGTGTAATCTTCCTCTGTCTGATCGACATTTTTTGTTCGCGGCATGATTCCCAGCGATCACTGGATGGGCGCGGGCGCTCGATGAGTTGGGCAAGCGCTTGAGGTTAGCGACTGCTGCTATCGGAATTGGATCGGAGACAGCGGTGGTTTAGGGTTCACCGGTGGAGCGGGGAGGCGGTGGAGGACGAAGAGGGGGTGGCGGACGTGGTGAAAGGCAGCGGTGGAATGGGGAGACGGTGGAGGACTGTGGCGAAGAGTGAGGCGGCGGTGGAGCGGTGGAGATGGGGGCGAATAGTTGTCGCCGGAGCCGGTTTAGCGCGACGGAGGTAGGGCGGTGATGGAGCGTGGCGGCGGTCAAGAGAGTTGGAGTGGGAGCGGAGAGGGTAAGAAAAGAGTAGGGTAGGGTATGGGGGTTATTGATGGAATTAGGGCATTGTATTAACCCCAATTCACGTGGCTCCCAGAGATCACTGGTTGTCAGCGGGCGCTCGGGGCTGTGAGCGCTCGCTGGATGGTAGCGAGCGCTGAGATGATGGAATTCTCAACTCCAGCAGAAGTCGACGTGAGATCAATTTGCTGTGGATTGAAAATAAGATGTATATAAGAACTTTTCCGCAGCAAACGGCGGAAAAATGGATTAGAATTAGAGATATTAACATATTTATAGTTTGGGTTTAGACTGTGGGCTTAAATTAAGTTTGAATTTTATATTGGATATTTCTAAATATAGCTCTCAAATTACTCTCTATATCCTCTTAATTTAAAAATTAATAAAAATATTAATAGATATACGACTTTAACCTTATAGCCCCTATTTACAATTTCAATCAATTCTACAGAAATAATAACCTCCATGAATCTGTATATCTGTAGAAAAACTTTAAAGATGAAATGATGAATTATTGATGTTAATAAATCATCTTGGACAATTGAGAAAATGCACGATTTTTAAATGGTAATCATTTGAAGTTTGTAAAATACAACATCAGTATCCATCCATACATGTTTTCTCATGATCAATCGAAAGAGAGAGAACGAAACCAGAACAGAAAAGAAGTATGAAGTATACAGAATTCTGCCCAATTTTTTTGTTATATTCTCGCCAAACTTTTAAAATCATGTTCCAGAGTTTGAACAAACAATCAAATTAATTTCACCAAAATATATTCCATATTTTGGATTTGATAAGCTGCAGTAATCGTGATCTGCATCGATCCAAAGCCATTTAATCCTACTCTCCATGACACTCGAAATAATTTTCACAAAATGATATTGATTTAGTTTGCAAATCTTTTTTAAAGATTTTCTAGCTATTTATAGATTGATAGGGGCTATAATTTTTGTATGAAATTTTAAATGGGGCTTAAGGCTAAAGTGGTATATTTATTAATAATTTTATTATTTATTAAATTAGGAGGCTATAGAGAGTAAAATGGGAGCTATGTTTAGAATTACCCTTTTAATTTAAGGTTTTGTATTGTGGACGTGGGTCGTTTCATTTAAATATATTATTTTTCCATATAAAAACATAAGGATTTTGAAAGAAAATACTGATATTTATTTGTATTGTAAAGTAGTTAATTTATAATTCTAAACCTTCGTTCATTTCATAAAGTACTTAAATTCATTGATAATGCATACGAATACAATACAATATCATAAATAAACATTTGAAATTACATTTGGTTAAAATTTGTGGGTAAGGTTTAGACGTTTTAATGTAATTTTTTTATCAACCTATGTAATTTTATCTTATTTAACGAACGAGTAATTTATTTGTTTTTATTTATTTATTTAATGAATGAGTAATTTTTATTTTGTATATAATTAATGATTGAAAAGATTTTGTGGGTTTAATGTGTAATATTGAAAAGTATATAAATCTTATTGTAAAAGTGTGAAAAGTAGTATGAGAAAAGTTATATAGAATATTATTTTGAGTTTGAGTTTGAGGTTGTGGGTTGGAGTGAAATTATTGTTTAATATGACAGAAATTGAAAAATAGATTTGAGTTAGTGTTACGGGTTGAAAATGGCCTAACGCAAAAGGGTGTTTGGAATGTTATGGGGCTGGACACTCTGGAGTAGTTTTGTTCTATAATCTAGTACTAGAGAGGCTAAATTATACTAGCAAGAACTAAAAAGTCATAGTTTTGTTATTTTGCATAATTTAAAATACTATCAATTTATTCACTGCGGTACGAAAAGATTGAGTCAAGCTTCACCTATTTGGGAAAGTTATTTGGGGTATTGAAACTTGGTAAATGCACAAATGGGCCAGAATTAATGTATCTAAATTTGTAAAATTGTAAATTTATGACTAATTAAATTGAATACTAAAATAGAAGTGGCCGGGTAGATATTTGGATTTCCTGCCTTTGAAGTAAATATTTTATTCTACACTTTTTTAAAAGATTTTTTAGTCTGATGTTTGAAGAGTTTCTCCCAAACATCAATTCAATTTTAAGAATTTTAGTTGCGTTCTGACAATCCAATGTTTGAAGAAGTTTCTTGCAAGAATTAAAAATCGACGTATGCTGTTCAAATTAACCACACATAATTATAACGATTTATAAGAAAGTTAGGTATATTCTACAAATACTCCATGGACACAAAGATTTGGGTGTAGACGGATTAAAAATGACCATCATTATAAAAATGGCAATTAGCTAAAGAAAAATGGTAATTTTTCTTTTATATGGTAGTGCTATTTGGCCTAAAGAAAAATGGTTCTTTTATCTTTTATGGTAGTGCTATTTGGTCACACTGTGGTCAACCATACAAGTTAAAAATGGTAATATAGGTTTTGAAAATAGAAATACTCCGTATATCCTAATTGAGAAGCATAAACCTTAAAGAGGAAATGCGATTATTTTCATTTTTACAGTCAATTTTCGTTTTTTTTAAACGTATGGTTGGCCACCGTATAACCGAATATCATTACCCATATTTTAATTAGATAACAAATATACCAAGTGATAATTATAATGGGTAGATGTAATCTTTCAATCGGACTGTACGACAAGATGAACCTACTTCGGTTGGAGACTAGACATGGATTAGATAGGATTTAGTCTCATAATATGTTGTTTGGTTGGCAAGATTCGACCTGTTATTTAATCTTGCTATATAGTATTACGTAAGATTACTCTTGCACTATGAGTCTTGGCTTCCCTATGACAAAAACAATTATTTGGACCATCTTGGAGCAATACAATCTTATTTATATTGGGCTTGAAAATCGAATACATGACAAATTATACATAATACGTTCTCAACCATATCAAGAGTGTATATTATCTTATGGCCGATCATTTTGCAACAAAATGTACGTTTCTCAAATCCCACCTCAACAAATAAATTCTTTTTATGATCATTATCAACAAATTAGCCTTTGAGATTTACCGTTTAAGATCATATAAAATCTTTCACACAAATTCAAGAATTAAGTAAATAAAAGTTTACTCAAGTACTACTTTTCAAGAACACTTTTCACGACATTAAACTACCCCCACCAAATTTTTTTTCTTATAGTATATTTTAGGACCCCACATAGAAGACATCAACATTCAAAGTTCTCCAAACTTTTATGACCTTCTCACATTCATTTTTGAATACTTAGGCACTGAATATCTTGAAAGTGAAAGAAGCTTCAATTATTTTTAATTTTCTGTTTATCTTACTTTTCCTTGAACAATTAAACATTTTTTCCTTTTCTTTATTTGAATAGAGAAAGATACTTAGATACAATGGTGGTGTGGTGTGGAGTCCACATTTCCTAAATTAGTGAGCTATTTCAGTTTCATATGTACTTGCATAATAACAATCTATATTAAAAATTTAAAATGAATGGTTAATTGAACAAATTCACTTGATTTCATACCAATCATATATAATTATAGGTCTATATGATAAGGGGCAATCGAACTATTTGATTCAGGTAAAAAAGAATCGATCCCAAACCTAAATTTTTAATTTTGGCTAATTCGTCACGAGACGAGAAAGTTTACGTAGAAAGGGTAGCATTTATAATTTCCATGACAAATATATTCATGTAACGAAAAATAGGTTGTATTTTTCTAACACAAATCACTAGACTTTGTATTTGAAATAAAAAGTTAGTGATAGTTCAACCCAGTTTGCATAATACTCCCTCTGATAAACAGAAAAGGAAAAATTGTTTAATTGTTCAAGGAAAATAAGAAAATTTATTAACCTTTCAAAATATTCCCCCTGATCCACTAATATTGTTATTTTTTCTTTATTTAGGTGTCTTATTTATATTGTCATCTTTCAAATAAGAAAGTTTTAACCCTTTAAAATTTTTCAAAAGTGATGAGATCTATCAACTTTCTATTTTTTTACCCTTATTTTTAATTTCCGTGGCAAACAATAGACAATTTCGATTGATCGGATGGAATAAGTAATTATGAAAGAAGTAAGAATTGAACACACATTCTCTAAATAACTATTTTTTTACGTCAGAAAAATTTCCATTAAGCGTTGGAGGAAAAAGACAGAAGTTCACATGATGAGTAACACTTTTTGTATAAAAAATCAAAGCACATTATAATTATTTGAAGCAACACCTTATATCAAATTCAAAACCATAGTGATGAAGTGTGACAGTCAAATAACAAGGATTTTGGTTAATAGGGTTAACCCACTAAATTTTCCGGCTAATCCTATCTATATACTAGTATTATACTTGGTCTCTTTATCGTTTTTGCCAATCATGTTAATTTTTCTTAGAAAATTCTACACTAATTCTATTTTTTTTTTTAATATCTGTTTTGGCCAATGTGTTGATTTTAGACTGAGATTAACATCCACGATAACATGTATACCAAGACCCATTTCATATGTAGTCATTCCTTTCAGATTTAAACGTATTTCATTAAGATAAAGATTCTTCTTGCTCCACCATTATCGTTGCCGCTTTCCAATTACAGTTTTTTTTTTTTTTTACAAATCGTTCGCATTAGTAATTAGTAGTTAGTACTAGTAGTATAAGTATATCGGTTAGGGACGGCAATGGGTCGGGTTTTCGTGGAACCCGCACTTCTTAAATCCCGATGAGATGAGTTTGAGAAATATTAAATGGTTTTGAGACGGATTTAGGTAGAAACATGCAACCCTTTAAAGGGTTTGGGTCGAGTTTGGGTAATTATCTCCGGGTACTCGCTACCCAAACCCATTTTTTTATATATATATATAAAAGACATTATTATATGTATAATTTATTATATAATTATACATATTAGTATAAATATTAAGATTTAGGGTTTTATCTAATTTTCTTAACCCACTCACACATTCCGTAAGAGTCAAGTCTTTAATGTTTCTCCTCTACTTTTGTAAATCTACTTCCGAAATATGACGACACAACGGCAACATCAATAATTCATAATCTTCTAGTTATGTTTTAAGATTTTGTAAGTTCGTAGTACTTTACTTTAAGATTAATTTTAGTGAAATCTTCTACTGATGTTTATGTTTTAATCATATTTATAATATTTTGTTATTTGATATGTATTTTTTAGTATTCGAGGTTTTAGCGGGTAATAAACGGGTATTACTCAATGGGTTCGGGTCGAGTATGAGTTTTAAAATTATTTTTTAATCGGGTTTGAGACGAGTTTGGGTGTGGAAAATTTTCATGGATTTGAGTTTGAGAAATATTTAATGGGTGGATACCCGACCCATTGTCATCTCTAATAACAGTGATAAGGGTACTATATTGAAACTGATCCTAAAATTAGGGGAACTGTTTGGAGGGTGGTGGGCAATGAGGTGAAATAGTGGTAAAGATTATCAATGTTGTAGAGGTTAATTTAAAACATTTTTATATGAGTGAGGCCATGTGATTAAACTAGGGTTGGTTTGTTTATGTTAATTAAGTGTGAATTTGTGGGACAAATTTGATATAGGCCTTCTCGTTAGAGCAGCCACAACGGCTGTGGCGTAGCCCGGGCGAAGGAGCTGAAGCCCGGGCGCCGTGCGGGCTTTCGCCGTTGGAGGTGGCGAGGGCGGGCGGCGAGCATGGAGCCCTGGCGCTGCAGAGCCCGTGGGCGAGCGGAAGAAAATGGAGGGGAGGAGGGACACGCGTCGCCTCCTCCCATTTTCTGTTATTTATTTTTTTAATTCTGAAATGAAAAAAAAAAATTTAAACATGCAACGGTTTTCAAATTCAACGGCTTTTTTTTTCCCTATAAATATATCATATTCATCCCTTAAATATCTACACCTTCCCTATTTCTTCATTCTCATTTCTACATTCCCAAAAAAATTTTCAACAAAAAAACATTCTTGAATTCTTTCAAATAATATTGAAAAAACATGTCTTGGAATGGAGAATTCTTCGATCTCAAAGAAGATGAGAAGGTAGTGGAGGAGGTACTCCAGCTGGGTCAGCAAGCCATTGATCTCTACCGCGAGCACTTTGAAGATGACGACGAAGCAGAGTCATCGAGCAGAACGTACATTCACAGGAATCGTGAAGAGGCCGAACAACGCCTTATTCGCGATTATTTTGCGGAGAATCCGATTTGGGGCGAAAATGTATTTCGCCGCCGATTTCGCATGAGTAGGAAGTTGTTCGTGCAGATAGCCGCCACTTTGATTGCTCGGGAGCCTTTTTTTGAACAATGTCCAGATGCAACTGGAAGACTGGGGCTTCACCCGTGGATCAAATGCACTGTTGCTTTGAGGCAACTCGCCAACGGTGGATCGGCCGATCAGTACGACGAATATCTGCACGTTGGACCAACAACGGGCACACTATACCTCAAGTATTTTTGCAAGGCAATCAGAGATGCGTTTGGTGACGTATATCTGCGGAGGCCAAACAGCGCTGACGTCGCCAGACTCGTAGCAATGCACGAGGCAAGTCATGGCTTTCCTGGTATGATCGGAAGCATCGATTGCATGCACTGGGCATGGAAGAATTGCCCAACAAAATGGCGAGGTTCGTACACAGGACGAAAGGGTTATCCTACTATCATCCTTGAAGCAGTCGCCTCACAAGATTTGTGAATTTGACATGCCTTTTTCGGTGTCGCCGGCAGCAACAACGACGTCAATGTGCTCAATCAATCTGATGTCTTCGCCGACATTCTCCATGGGAGAGCCCCGCCAGTCACCTTCGTCGCAAATGGTCGCGAGCATTCAATGGGATACTATCTCGCCGACGGTATCTATCCGAAGTGGGCTACATTCGTGAAGACCGTACGAGCTCCAACTGATCCAAAGAGATGCCGATTTGCAAAGATGCAAGAAGCTGCACGAAAGGATGTTGAAAGGGCTTTCGGTGTCCTCCAAGCTCGTTGGACAATTATAAAGGGCCTTGCTCGGTTGCATTTTCGAGAACACTTAAGCGACATCATGTACGCTTGCATCATATTGCATAACATGATCATCGAAGATGAGGGACACCAAGCAAGTCAATTTGTTCCGGAAGCGAGTGCAAGGGGCGACAAGGAGGTTAATACGGCACCAGTAATCATGGGTGGAACGCGTGAATTCGAAAAATATATTGAGAGACGAGCTCGCGTTCAAGATGCAACGGCCCACGAGCGTCTTGCGGATGATTTGATTGAAGAAATTTGGCCGCGTTTCGGTCCGCTCAACTAGCTCTAGCTTTATTTTCAATATTATTGTATTTTTCGTATCTGTTTTTCAAATTCAATAAAATTGTTCGAGTTTTAATCGCATCATATTTAGATAATTAATTTGTTATATATTGCAAAATAAAAAATTAAAATTAAAAAGCAAAATTAAATAAAAATCAATCATTGCATAGTCCTAGGGGTCGGGCTTCACCATAGTGAAAATTTTCAAGTCCGGACTATCAATTATTGGGACCCCACCAAAATACCCTTAGCCCTAATGCTTCGGAGCCCACTGTTGTGGATGCTCCTAGAGAACTAAAAAGCCCAAAGTACAAAAGTGAGACAAGTGCAAAGGCACTATAGCCCAAACTACAAAAAATAGTTAAGAATGAAATCCAATGCCACAATGATGGACCGACCCACAACATTATTAGAGAGAGAGAGAGAGAGAGAGATATGATATTACTTCTGTTCTGTAATAGCCTCAAAACATTTTTAGTACCCCCCTCAATTTGTTTAAAACTGTAAGGGGACATAGTTAATTATTGGAAAAACAACAATAATTGTAACTTCGACAAATAACTTTTTCAAGATTTTAATGTCAAGATATCTAATTTTTTTATACGATAAAACAAGGTCGTTTCAGCAAATACAAGTTGAGTAAATTAAATAAAAAGATTTAGACTGCGGTGGGGTAAATTGTGGCAATCTCATTAGTTGGGGCATAGAAACAAAGAGTGGGCTCCAAATGCAGCTGTCTCTGCACCAGCAGCAGCATCTTGTCATTTCCTCAACAAAATCATTGTTCTATGCTATTGCTAACCTCTCGCTTCTTTAGTCTTACTATTCATGGACCTCACCCCACATTTAAGGAAAAATTAAATATTACTTTTATTTTCATTTCATTTCAAGCGTTACAATAATTGCCTGCTACTACAATTCATGTACAGTAGATACCTGCATTTATATGCATTTATCAATATCAAAACTTTCTCAATCCATGGCTCTGTATATGTACTACATCTAGAGTTATTGATTAGACTGCCGGCCTCTCTTGTTAAGTTATACTAGCGTCTAAACCCGTCGAATAACATTATAATATATTATTTTAAAAATATAATTAAATAATTTATTTAAAGTTATAGTACGACGACAAATCATTAAGAGAATTGTTACATATACAATGATAAAAATTCAAGGGAAAAGAAACGGAGCGTATTCAATTTCTCAATAATCAAATTTTTAAAATAATTAATATTATAAATACCTTACAATCTATCAAAAATATCATCGTATACCACGTTAATTGTTGTGTCATGAGCATTACCATCATCGTCACAGATCGAAATTTTGAGACTTTTTTTGCTAGTGACTCGTGAGATAACAACGTATAACTGGTTATGACTAAACACAAGTTTTGGCAGGTACAGTTCCATGTTAGAAAGAGATTGACTCTGAGAAAGATTCGAGGGGCTCATGATCATGCTTGTTATTGGAAACTTCCTCTTTTGTAATTAATTTGGCTTCAATTACACGGTATCCAAGTTTACTTACTATCATCTTGGTGTCACTTCAAAGCTTATTCGACGGATTGATATTTCTAATTAGTATGATGATATATTCCCCCTTCAATTTAATTTTGTTAATGAGCAACCTCGAACACTTGATAGTGTGTGACCCATTGGGCATCGAACGGAAAATCACTTTCTATTATAATCATATAAGTATAACTTTAAAAAATTAATTTTATATCAAAGTGACAATATTGCGACAGTTCATTAAAATAGTATTACACGACTATATCAAATTATAATACAAATTAAGAAGGGATAATGTTACTCCATTTATTGTACCTATATTGTCAACTAAAATCACCAAATTTATATTTGTCTCAAACTCAACGCAAATTTTATATCTGTACATATCCCAAATCTATGAATGTCAATGGGTTATGCATACTAGGGGTGAATAAACGGGTACCCGTGGATACTCATACCCGCATTTGCGGGTACCCGTACCCAAATAAGCAAAAAATGAATACCCATACCCTTTCCATTTTAGCCGAACGGGTACCCAATACCCGGCTGGGTATACCCGATCCGGGTATAGGGTATCCGGTGTACCCGTTTACAAAAAAAAAGACAATTATTGTAATTTTTCACTCGCTCGATTTTTCAATAATTTTCAACGACAAATTAATAACCAACTATGTAGCAACAACTAAACGACAACAACAAATCAATACTAAACGTAGTTTAAACATTTAAGTTCAACAAATAAAATACTATGAATATATATTATTCATATGTTATGTTTAGAGTTAGGTTTAGGTTTAGGTTTTAGCTAAAAAATGAATATATATTATGAATATTTTTATAATTTATAGCATAAAATTAGTAATTATATATAATAAATAATTGTATATTATTGACCGGGTACCCAATACCCTAACGGGTATACCCGTTAGGGTATTTTCTAAAAATCTCATACCCATACCCATCCAATACCCGCAAATTACGGGTATTGGGTACCCAATACCCGGCCGGGTACGAGTAGGGTATGGGTAACCCGGAAACCCGCTTTCCATACTTTCACCCCTAATGCATACTCATTAAACATTTCTCAAACTTGAATCCTTTTAGATTTTCTTTATACACACTCATCTTATATCTGAGTAAAGTTAACTTGACTACCGAACCGTCTCAAACCTGTTGGGTAATACCCTTTAATTACCAGCTAAAAATTCAAAAATACTATAAAATCAACAATAAATAGTACCCTAATTATTAAAAAAATATAAAACTTTATTACACTAAATATCTAACATGTGTGTTATACAGTCGATATATCTGGTGTAGTGTTTAAATAAGATTACAATATTATTTATAAATTGAATTCGTTCATTGTTATGCCTACCCAAACCTGGAAGAATCTTTGGAGTATCTTACCTCTGTGATCTATATAAACTGAACGGGTGAAGTATTATACAATTGTTTGTCTCATATTATAATTGTCATTTCCAGAAACAAATTTTAAAAATACTAATAGAAGTTATTTTCTACGGCAATTCATGGCAAGTGGAAATGACAATAACAAAATTAATTCCCTAATCATACAATACAATCTATAAAAGAGAAAATCAACTGCTCATACGTTTTAATAAACATTTCAAATCCTTCAACTTAGACTTTTCGTCGCTCACATCTTTAATAACTATTGTCTATTTCAAAATGGCTCCCTAAATAAATAAATAAATAAAACAAAATCACCACCATCACCTAGGAATGACAATAGGTCGGGTACCCACTCGTCAAAAATTGCCCAAACCAAAACCCATAATAATTTTTTCAACTCTTACCTATGCCAAGCCTAATTAAAAAAAAATTAACCCGTTCCAAACTTGTTGATATCCGCTAAAAACTCAAATATTAAAACATAAATATCAATATTAAATAGTAAAAATAAAAAATATAACAATTATAGTAATTAAAAATATATGTAACAATAGAAAATTTCATTAAAATAATTTCAAAACAAATACTTACTAATAAAACGTTTGATGAATTAATCAAAATCTACATAAAATACTAAAATCTTCATCGTATATCCCAAAATTGTTAATATTTATACTAATATTTATATTGTACTATGTATATAATATTTTTTTTTATCTTACATATATTTAAATGAATTTGGGTAGCGGGTACTCGAATGTAATTGCTCAAATTCGACCCAAAGCTCATCATGGGTTTATATGCTCAATTCAAACCAGTTCCAAAATGGTTAAATAATTTCTAAACTCGTACCACAAAGGTTTGATAGGCAGGTACCCATAAAAACCTGACTCATTGTCATCCATACCTGTTAGGAAATAATACCCACACATACTATCACGAGAAAACATGAAAAGAAACACGAGAGAATCATTAACCCAGTTCGATACGATGTGTATCTACATCTGGGGGCGATGCCAAGCCAGGGATTTCATTATATTTTTCTGGATACAAATTACAACGGGAGAGCACCTATTTATAATAGCACAAATTGAATTCTAGCCCTAATTAAACTATGAAACAACTTGTGGGCTAAGAAAAGAGAAACCCTGTGGGCCAAGTAACCTTTTTAGGCTCCATATACCAACAATCTCCCACTTGGAGACTGAAACTCCCAAGTAACCATATCTTCTTGTCCCCTTCCTAGCTCCGCTTAGCATCGTCTAGCCTTATCTTCATATTCCAAGGTCAATTGAAGCTCTACATAGCTTCAATTTATCTAAGGTCACCACCTTAGTAAACATGTCTGTTGGATTCTCACTTCCAAGTATCTTCTCAAGTTGCAAGATCTTCCTCTTCAATAGGTGTCGAATATAGTGATACTTCAACTCCATGTGCTTTGTTCTCGAATGAAATGCCGGATTCTTTGCCAAGAATATAGCACTTTGAATATCACTATAGAGAATACTATTCTTGTGCTCCTTCCCAAGTTCACTCAAGAAATTCTGCATCCACACCATCTCTTTACCTGCCTCCGTCACGGCTACATACTCAGCCTCCGTGGTAGACAAAGCAACGATCTTCTACAACTTAGAAGTCCAAGAAATAGCAGTACCAGCATAAGTAAACACATATCCGGTTTTTTTCTTCTCCCATCAAGGTCATTAGACGCCAGATCTGCATCAACATAACCGACCAGCTCAAGTATCTCTCAAGTATTTCAAGATCCACTTAACATCCTCCCAACGTTGCTTGCCCGGATCACCCATGAACCGACTTATTACTCCCACTGCATGCGCAATATCTGGTCTCGTACACACCATGGCATACATGATGCTACCAATTGCCGATGCATATGGAACTTTCTTCATTTCGGCACGTTTCTCCTTTGTACTCAGCGACTCTTTCTTCGACAGCTTGAAATGACTGCCTAATGGCACACTCACCAGCTTCGATTCATCCATATTGAATCTTTCTAAAACCTTTTGAATGTAAATGGCCTGTGAAAGATACAATTTTCTCGCCGCCTTGTCACGCTCGATTCTCATGCCCAAAATCTGTTTTGCCTCTTCAACTTATCCATCTCTTTTGCATCTGCTCCAACGATCAGCATATCGTCAACAAGAAACTGTCAAATTTCTTGTACCACTGCTTCGGAGCTTGCTTCTTCTTCAACTTGCACACAAGATGTTCTTTCCCTTTCACTACGAATCCTTCGGGATGTGTCATGTACAAATCCTCCTCCAAATCACCATGAAGGAATGTCGTCTTTACATCCATCTGATGTAACAACAGGTTTTATACAACTACTATACTCAACACCAAATGAATAGTGGTCAGTTTCATGACAGGAGTAAGCACATCTGTATAATCAATACCATATCGTTGCTCAAACCCTTTGACAACCAGCCTAGCCTTGTAGCGCTTGCTACCATCCTCTTCAACCGTGATTCGATAGACCCACTTGCAGTGCAATACTTTCTTGCCCTTTGGGAGCTCCACAAGTTCCCAAGTGTCATTCAGAAGAAGAGATGCTAATTCATCATCCATAGCAGCTCTCCACCTTTGCTTATTACTTCCAACACCTACCTTTGCATAGCATTCAGGCTCACCACCGTCAGTAAGTAACAAATAAAAGTTAGAAGGCGAGTACCTTTCGGGTGCACGTCTCTCTCTAGTCGGTCTTGGCATCATATTGTTCGGCGGAGGGGTTCTTGGCTCGTCCTCAAGAACCTCTTCAACATTTTGACCCTCTTTGCTCCCACTCGAGTTTGAGATGTCTAACTCGACCACTTGGGAATTCGAATTGTCAAAGCTTGATGCATTCAATCTGTCCTTGTACAACACGTGTTCATTGAAAACCACATCTCTACTACGGATAACCTTTCGATGTTGTTCATCCCAAAGCCTATAACCGAACTCGTCTCCACCATAACCAACGAACGTACACTTAACAGACTTAGCATCCAACTTACTTCTTTCAACATTAGCAACATGAGCATAAGCAACACAATCAAAGATGCGTAGGAAAGATAGGTTTACCTCTTTTCCCGTCCATTCTTCCTCAGGTATCCGAAACTCCAACGGAACTGATGGACCTCTGTTGATTAAGAATGCAGCTGTGCTAACTGTATCCGTCCAAAACGTCTTAGGCAACCCACTTTTCAACCTCATGCATTGTGCTCGCTCATTCAATGTCCGATTCATGTATTCTGCAACACCGTTCTGCTGAGAGGTTCCTTTCACAGTCTTCTCCATGCGAATCCTGTTCTAAGCACAATAATTCTTGAACTTATCAAGTTCATACTCTCCTCCATTGTCGGACCTCAAACACTTCACCTTTAGCTCTGTTTCAGTTTCTACAAGAGCTTTCCACTTCCTGAAAGCATCAAACGCATCAGATTTATTCTTAAAAAAATAAACCCATACCTTTCTAGTGCAATCGTCGATGAAAGTGATGTAAAACTCTGAGCCACTAAGCGACTTCACAGGTGTTGGTCCCCATAGATCGCTATGGACCAACTCCAACTTCTGCGTCTTCAAAGTTCTGCCGCCTCTCGAGAAACTCACCCTTTTCTGCTTCCCGAACACACAATCCTCACATAGGCCAACTTCAACAGTTTCCAGGCCAGGCAGCCTACCCTTCGAACACATTATCTTTATCCATTTCTCGCTCATATGGCCAAGCCGACAGTGCCACAAATCTGAATTATTTGCTGCACTCGCAAGATCAATGCACTCCTTGGAGTTACTTGTCATATACAAGGTACCCTCCTTCTTTCCATGAGCTACTACCATAGCTCATTTGGTGATCTTTCAACAGCTGCCGCCAAACGTCGTTGAATATCCTTCAACGTCAAGTTGCCCAACTGAAAGCAAATTCCTTTTCAGTCCGGGAACATGTCTGACCTCATTCAGCTTCAGGATGCCTCCATTGGATGTCGCTACTCGCACGTCTCCCTTTCCCGCAATTTTCAAAGGCTCGTCATTCGCGAGAAACTCCCGCCCAAAATTGCCAGAGACATAATTTTGCATCACGCTTACATTACTGCATGAATGAAACGACGCTCCAGAATCTAGCAACCACGACTCCATTGGACTAGTCACACTCAAGACCAACGCCTCGCCATCATCTTCGGTTGTGGATGCGTTCACTGTCTTCTTATCTTTCTGATTCTTATTCTTATTCTTATTCTTATTCTTTGGCGGTGCTTCACATTGACTTTGGTAGTGACTGAACTCTTCACAAATCCAGCACTGGATCGACTCTTTCCTTTGGACTTTGACCTTCCCCGATTTTGCCTTCCCTTCGATCTGCCTCTGTTTTCCGTGCTCAGTGCTGACCCCGAAGAAAAAGATCCAGATTGTTGTCTCCTGCGAATTTCTTCGCCAATCATCAGATCTCTTACTCTGTTAAACGTTAGTTTTGCATCTCCAGTGCTAACTGTTGTCACTAAGTCACCCAACTTTCTGGTAGAGAAGATAGCATAACTAGGGCTTGAAGTTCGTCATCAAACTTGATATCAACTGAGTCCAATTGCGAGGTGATCAAGCTGAACTCGTTGAAATGTTGCTGCACCGATGTACCCTCTGACATGTTCAGATTGAAAAAATGCCTAATTATATGTACCTTGTTCGTCGTAGATGGCTTCTGATACATCTCCTCCAGGATCTTCAGCATCGACCGCCCTCGTGAGATAAGCTACATCCTTGGACAACGACAAACAAATCGCGCTCATCGCCTTTCTGTCCAGTAGCTCCCACTCCTCCACAGTCATCTTTTCTGGTTTTACTTTGAGGGGCTGATACAGATCTTTACCATAGAGGTAATCCTCAATCTGCATCTTCCAGAAACCGAAGTCAGATCTATCAAACTTCTCGATTGACACCTTTCTGTCGTTCATCGTGACTGGTCCCTCTGAACCTATGCTCTCGATACCAGTTGTTAGGAAATAATACCCACACACACTATCACGGGAAAACACGAAAAGAAACACGAGAGAATTATTTACCCAGTTCGATATGATGTGTTCTACGTCTGGGGGCGATGCCAAGCCAGAGATGTCACTATATTTTTCTGGATACAAATTACAATGGAAGAGCACCTATTTATAATAGTACAAATTGAATCCTAACCCTAGTTAAACTATGAAACAACTTATGGGCTAAGAAAAGAGAAACCTTGTGGGCCAAGTGATCTTTTCAGGCTCCATACACCAACAATACCATCACCGCCCATTCTAACCAACTCGGTCTCTTAGCACCATAATTTCATCATGATGTTGGGGTTCGCTCATCCTCATCGTCTCCTTCGCTAAAATAGAATTTTATCATCCGTTTATCCAAATTCATATAACAATATTATTCAAAATCATTAATTAAATGTAAGGTATTATTACCTTCCATATATGTTGCTCCAACTTATTGAAAAAATCTTGATTCGGTAACCAAGTTGATTTTCAGCTTCATTCTTGAAGTTTCTAAAAGCTTCAATAGCCTCATTTTTACTTCTTAACAGGTAAAGGTAACAATATCTCGTGCAATCGTCAATAAAGGTAATAAAATACCTTATACCACCTCTAGTTTGCATAAACTTTAAATCACAAACATCGGTGTGAATTAGTTCTAGAGGTTTAGTGCTTCGTTCAATCGATTTAAACAGTAACTTAGCCATTTTAGCTTCAACACAGACTTCACACTTGTCTTGTATCTTAAATAAATCAATCTTTAACAAGTCCATGTTAGCAAGTCTTTTTATAACATTTAAATTTACGTGTCCAAGTCTACAATGCCATAAATCAGAACACTTAAGCAAGTAAGCAGAAGTAGTAGCTTTATTATCATTAGCAACTGCCTTTGAAGGCTTACAAGTACGAAGGCTAAGCTTGAACATATCATCGACAATATGATCTTGTCCGATGGTTTTGCCAAACTTGCGTATGATTACAAAATCACTACGAAGGTCTATCTCAAACTTAGCTCTAACTAGTTTGACGCCAGAAACTAAATTCTTGTGGATTGCCGGAGCATGCAGCACATCCTTCAAAGTTATGGCTACGCCAGAGATGAGTTGAATCACAACAATTCCAACTCCAAGAATCGGAGAAGTACGGTCACTCGCCTCGGTGATGAAGCGGTTTTTGATCTCCTTGTAGGTATAAAACAAGTCCCGGTTCACACAGATGTGAACAGTCGCACCTGTGTCAAGAACCAAGTAACAGGGTTAGGGTCTGAGACATGGTTTACCTCGATGATCATGGCAACAAGGTCGTCTTTGTCCCAAGAGTCGAAGTCCTTCTCGACAAGGTTGACCTTGCCCTTTTCCTTCTTCTTCGGCGAATGGCAGTTCTTCGCCATATGTCCGGGCTTATCACAGTTGTAGCACGTTCCAGTGAACTTGGTCGGAGGTGCCACCTCTTTTTCTTTGCCTTTGGTAGGATAAGGACGCTTCTTCGAAGGTCTGCCCCTACCATCGGTCAGATTAGCCTTAGCCTCCATTGGAGCCTTGGCCTTCAAATCTTGATCACGGACATGAGCTTCGGTTTGAAGCTTAGCCACCAACGTCTCAAGGAACATCTCCTTTCCCTTATGCTTAAGGTATCCCTTGAACTCTATCCAATTTGGCGGCAGCTTGTCAACCAAGAGCGCCACAGTATACGCCTCGGGCAGAGGCATCCCCTCGAAATGGACATCATGTATAAGAGTTTGGAACTCTTGTACTTGGGGCATCATAGGACGACTGTCCACCATTTGGAATTCGGTGAGCCTTGTCACTACGAACTTCTTTGTGCTAGCAGGGTTAACACGGTACTTCAACTCAAGAGCATCCCAAATTTCTTTGACAGTCTCTTTGATGTTGAACACATTGAACAGGTCATCATCAAGCCCGTTCAGCAACATATTCCGACACAAATAGTCGGAATGCACCCAAGTATCGCAGTCAATACGAACTTGCACATTTGCCTCGTCCTCAGCTGGGACAAAAGATCTTTCGTCACGCAGGAAGCTAGCAAGCCCCATTGTGGTGATGTAGAACATCATCTTTTGGGACCATCTTTTGAAGTCAGTACCCAAGAAAATAGGAGATTTCTCGGCGATTGGCATGAGCCTAGCAGCATTCTGGACAGGAGCCATAGTGGAGCTCGAGGAGCCAATCGTTCCAGAATTGGTGGAAAGATTAGTGGCAGCTAGGAATGGCAATCGGGTACGGCGGACACGGATAGTGCCATAGTGGATATCCATACCCATACCCGCGAGCCAAATTCATACCCATACCCATACCCGCGAGCCAAATCCATACCCATACCCATACCCGCGATGGGTAGTTTCCTCCATCCATACCCTCTACCCGCGGATACCCACCACCCGTCGGGTACCCGCCTACCCGCCACCCGCGGGTATCCATCAACCCGCCACCCGCGGATATCTACTAACCCGCCACCCGCGAACCGAAATTTAATCAAATAAATTACAATTTAACACAAATAAAATATTAATCACCAAGTTCAAATCCATAAAACATAAAATTCAAATCTACAAAGTTCAAATCCATACCAATATCCAAATTCATCAACTAAAATTCAAAGTCCAAATTTAAAATAAAAGTTACATTATTTCAACTCAACGGTTGAAATAGAGCAATCTTCCTTCAACTCTTCTTCTTCTTCTTCGTCTTCAAGACATGTCCAAAAACTTACATTCTTTCCTTGACCTTACGAACAAACAATTATTTACATTAGAAATTGAATATTACAAAAAAATAAGATTAATAGTAATTATAAATTTACCGGGTAGTAGTCGGGTATAATCGGGTAGTATTCGGGTATTTCGTGGATATTTCACGGGTATTTTTAGCAGGTAAATGGGTATCGTGGGTACGGATAGTAACTATCCATTCCCATACCCGCGAACTAAACGGATAATATTTTTTAACCATGAAGCTATCCATAGATATCAAATGCCCCTCAAACCCGCACCTATTAGGGTTGGGTACCTGCGGGTATCGGGTACCTACGGGTAAATTGCCATCCCTAGTGGTAGCGCCGGTGCTCGGATTGGTAGACATCTTTTCAGTAGAGTTTCCGATTGAACTTCAGTTTTGAACAACACACGAACAAGTAACTTTTGTTTTTCTCGTCTTGCGATTGTTAAGAATTGGGTACTTGCTCGTGTATATAACAATGAACAATGCTTCTTTATTGATGAACTTGAACACGAATAAAACTAGTAAGTATTACAATGAAACTGAAGAACTAAATTTAGAATGAATTGAAGATCGTCCGAAGTAAACTTCTACCCGCAAGACGAGAATACGCCCCGGCAGTGCTCACGGTAAGACGGTTCGTTCCCAAAGGTTAAAACGATCTTGACGTCTCGACAGTAGTAGCACCGCAAACTGGGCCGAGCACCGGCGAACTGGACTAGAACGAGAACTGAACTCAAATGATATATGTAATGCTATGCTTTAGAGTAGAAGAATGCAAAATGCTTGTTGGTGTGATATGCAATGAACGTAGCTTCTACTTATATAGGCAACACCACCATGGGAGATTTAATCCACATTAATAGCCATCAAATGAAATATTGCCGATTAAGCATCTCAAAGGCTTCATGGAATTATTGT
Source organism: Schizonepeta tenuifolia (assembly GCA_029490685.1). Lineage (NCBI taxonomy): Eukaryota > Viridiplantae > Streptophyta > Magnoliopsida > Lamiales > Lamiaceae > Schizonepeta > Schizonepeta tenuifolia. The sequence goes on from CM055958.1 coordinate 23,406,536, forward strand.
ATTGAAAAAAAATATCAACCAATTCACATTCCCATCCTTCACGCCGGCGGTTCCACTCCAAGAAAGCCGAAAGGCATTTCAAGATAGAAATGAAATTATACACGTAAACAAAGTTTACATTTGTATGTTGGTCACACAATTGGGCCAAAACCAATGTTAATTTGAGCCAAAAATAACTAATTAATCAACTATGAAATAATTAGTTAAATAGTAAATGGAAAAGTCCAAATTCAATTAAAGCTAACGGTTAAAACCAAGCTCGTTCTTTCAACGTGAAATAATCACAATAATGAATTTGTCTTTAATAAATTCATCTTCAACACACAATTCAAATATATCATTTCTCACTCACCAAATAATGGTTATTGAGAACATGTATATATATTCCGATTATTTACTCAATAAGTAAAATAATCCACAATTATTTAATTATCAACAATTAAATAATAACCGCCATAAATAATGATTTTCAAACCATTATTTCCAACAATTAGTAAATAAACTACTAAAATCTGTAAAACTAAAATCATATGATTGTGTGGTTTAAATAAATTACTAATTATTTACTTAATTATATAAGTTCTCATATGATACCTAATTAGGCTTAAGATTTTTATATTGCTTTGTTCGTTTTATCTTAATGTCAGGGAATTATAACTTAAATCAATATAACTTAAAACTTAATTTATTCTCAGCTAGGACCTCGTAAGCAAACATAAGAAGCAATTGAGTCGCTCGTCAAGGTCAAGATGATTTGAAATGAACGATTTCATTGGTGGAAGACAATGTTCGAGCCATATGTACTGAAAATTTATTTTGACTTGATCTTTGAAACCAACCAATAGCGAGAGTTTTTATTGCGGACAAATACAAGGTAAGATGCATTGTGCTGGAAATTTGAAGCTGGATATATACTCAACCCTCTATTTATAATTACATGGCAACACAATTAATTTATACTTTTACAAACTTTCATGCATTTTGTATTGCTAGAGATCAATTGATTGATATAACCGTTATTGATTGAATATTTCCATATTTACATGCATCTAATTCATTATAGGAGGGTGGATTTCAAGCACCACATCCATCTTCATATCTAGGTGGAATTTTGAGGAATTTTCTTTTTTAATCATCTAAAATCTCAAATATAGTCATATATCCACTCTCAACATATGAATTAAATGCCACGTTTTATGATTCAACAAATCTGAAATTAGGGAACTAATTTAGGAAGTAAATATAAGTCAACTTTTATATTTAGAATGATATGAATAATATTAATTACTAAGAAAAATAGCCATCGTAATGAATCAAGCAATTTGTGTTTGTAGGAAATGCATGTAAATATGGAAAACAAATTGCTTGATTCATTACGGTGGCTATTTTTCTTTGTAATTAATATTATTCATATCATTCCAAATATAAAAGTTGAGTTATATTTACTTCCTAAATTAGTTCCCTAATTTCAGATTTGTTGAATCATAAAACGTGGCATTTAATTCATATGTTGAGAGTGAATATATGACTATATTTGAGATTTTAGATGATTAAAAAAGAAAATTCCTCAAAATTCCACCTAGATATGAAGATGGATGTGGTGCTTGAAATCCACCCTCCTATAATGAATTAGATAGATAGATAGATATGGACCTCTAATTTAATTTATAATCAATGCATCAATCCTCCAAATTAGTACTGTACATTTTTATTTTTATTTTTGGTTTGCAAATTAATTTTCGATTTCAAAATAAATACTAACATATACACTCTAATTCACTAAATATTTAATGGAGGTGAGCAAGGCATTAATTCGATGCCGTTGTACATAGTTTATGCAATTCTTGGCAAACAACTTATCACAAGCATAATAAGCATTGACTTGCTTTGATAGGTCTTTAATGAGTTGATGCTGCAAAAATATTAAGAGAAAATACATCCATATAGCCAGTTTGACTGGGTTGACTACAATAGTTGTCAAGGAACTTAATATTGTCAAATTGTAGCCAAAAATGTAATTATGGGACAAAAATACCCTTACATATCATTTTTTCTCCTTTTCTCCTCATCTCTTTTCCTCTTTCTCTTTCTTCTCTTTTTTCTTCTCTCTCCCCATCGTGTTTCTTCTGCTGCTACTTTCTTCTTCATTTTTTTTTCTTCTCTTCTTCCTCCCGTCGCCGCCGCCCCCCCTCCCGTCGCCGCTGCCATCGTCCCGTCGTCGCCGCTCTCTCTCTCTTCTTCCCGTCGTCGTCACTTTCTCTCTCTAGATTTGTTATCGCTGCCTCCACTCTACGACTTTCTCTCCCCGCCTCGTCTCCTCCGCCTTGTCTCCTCCGCCTCGTCTCCTCCGCCTTGTCTCCTCCGCATAGCTTCCGAAAGTGGCCGCGACGAGCAGCCCGGCGGAGAAGAAGAACCAGTTCCCTCCGATTCCGGCGACTACAGAGAAGAAGAAGAAGATGGAAGAAAAGAGAAAAAGGAAGAAAAAGGTAGAAGAAGAAGATCTGCAGATCTGGTTTCGAAACTGAAATTTTTAAGTGTATGTTGTTGCGAATTTTGAAATTCGCAACATAATATACGAATTTCGTATATAGTGTTACGAATTGTGAAATTCGTAACAAACTGTGCATTTTGATTCGTTTACTTGAAGTTACGAAAGTAGAATTTCGTAACATGTTTGTGACAATTGCAACTTTTCGAAATGAAGCATTTTATGTTACTAAATTAGCATTCGTATTGAATAATTTGTTGCTAATTCATATTTTCGTATAACGTTTTTGGAATTTTGGTTATAACATGTTACGAAATTACAATTTCGTAACATGTTGGCTATTTGAAGGTTTCAAAACTGAAATTGTTAAGAATTTGATGTTGTGAAATTCGCAACATAATATACGAATTTCGTAACATGGAACTGATACAGAATGATAAAATCTTAACAGAAAGTCAAGGCATAGTGATACGAAATGACAAAATCGTAACATGGAATCAAGGTATACAGAAACGAAATGCCAAATCTTAACACTAAGTCAAGGCATAGTGATACGAAATGCCAAAATCGTAATCTGTTATGTTACGAATTTATTAATTTCGTAATACGAAATCAACGATTGATGATATTATTCTTACGAATTGTATGAATTCGTAATGTCTTATGTTACGAATGTATGAAATTCATAACACAAATTAAAGATTATTTTTGTGTTACGATTTGTTATTTTCGTAACTGATTTATTACTATTTGTTGATTTCGTAACGATACGATTTGTTACGATTTTGTTTTTGTGTTACGACTTGTTTGTTTTCGTAATTGCTTTATCATGTAGCGTGGTGTTACGACTTGTTTGTTGCGAATTGTGAAATTCACAACATTATATGCTTAAAAAATTTAGTTTCGGAACCTTCAAATAGTCCCAAACGTGTTGCGAAATCGTAATTTCGTAACGTCAAATAAACGAATGAAAATGCACAGGTAGTTACGAATTTCATAATTCGCAATACTATATACGAATTATGTTACGAATTGTGAAATTCGCAACATTATATACCTAAAAATTTCAGATTCGAAATATTCAAAAAGCCTCAAACATGTTGCGAAATTGTAATTTGGTAACTTCAAATTAACGAACCAAAATGCACAGTTAGTTACGAATTTCGTGACACTATATACGAAATTCGTATATTTTGTTGCGAATTGTGAAATTCTCAATATTATATACCTAAAAATTTCAGATTCGAAACCTTCAAAAATCCTCAAACATGTTGCGAAATTGTAATTTCGCAATATTTTATGACCGAAATTCCAAAAACGTGTTACGAAAATATGAATTAGCAACAGATTATTCAATACGAAATTCGTATATTTTGTTGCGAATTGTGAAATTCGCAACATTATATGCTTAAAAATTTTAGTTTCGGAACCTCCAAATAGTCCCAAACGTGTTGCGAAATCGTAATTTCGTAGTGTCAAATAAACGAATGAAAAAGCACAGGTAGTTACGAATTTCACAATTCGCAACACTATATACGAAATTCGTATATTATGTTGCGAATTTCAAAATTCGCAACAACATATTCGCACATCTTCAAAAAAGCAGATCTGAGAAAAAAAACCAGATCTGCGAATTTCAGAATTTTAAAGAAAACCAGATCTGAGAAAAGAAACAGATCTCCACACTATGCAAACAAAAAGGCAGATCTGTAGATCTTCTTCTTCTTCTTCTACCTTTTTCTTCCTTTTTCTCTTTTCTTCCATCTTCTTCTTCTCTGTGTAGCTGGACGGCTGAGGGTGGCGGTGGCGCGATGGCTAAGGGTGGCGCTGGTGTAGATGGGAGGTGGCTGGACGATGGAGGGTGGAGGAGGAAAATGGTGGCTGGTGACGCGACGGGCTGAGGCGGTGGCGCGACGGCTGAGACGGAAATGGCGGTGGTTTGGAGGTGGCGCGACGACGGAAATGGCGGTGGCGGAAGAGAGGAGGCGGTAGAGCTGAGAGAATTTTGAGAGAAAGAGAGAGGGAGAATTGAGGGGGTGGAGAGTTTGCAGAGAGAATTTTGTTGAGAGAGAGAAAGTGGTATTTTTGTTTAGAGAGTTTTTTGTTTTGTATAAATCTGAAAATAACCTCCATAATGTAGTAAGGGTATTTTTGTCCACAAAACACATTTTTGGCTATATTTTTACCATATTATGTTGCTTGACATATATTGTAATTTAAGGGGGGATTTTGCTATATGGGTGCATCACTCAAATATTAATCTCATAAAATTTAAAGAATAAAAATATTCGGCCACACCGTGACCAGCCACACGCGTAAAAAAAGGAAAGTTGATTATAAAAATAAAAATAATTAAATTTTCCCTTTAGGGTTTATGCTTCTCAATTAGAGTATATTTTCATTTTAAAAACATATATTACTATTTTTAGCTCGTTTGGTTGGCCGCAGTGTGGCCGAATATTATTACCCAAATTTAAAATAGGGGCAAAAGTTATACTATAGATCTATTTCTACTTGCATATACTATATTATTTCGACTAAACCTGTGGAATTTCTCCATTTAATTCATTTCTTAATTATGATAAATCTTCCCACTTCGATGCAAAGCTAATTCAGAATTTCCTCTGAATTTTCCTCCTCATACTCCTACTGCTCTCTGCCGCTAGCTGCAGGTGGCGGATGCATGCATGGTGAAGCTCAGCCACCGTTGAAATCATTGATTTATTCAATATTTATCAAGTTTAATTATTAAAGAAACAAGATAATACGGTTCTAAACAAAATAATGGAATGATCTTTATAGCATACATTGCATTCTGTGGTATGGTGCTTCGGTTGCATAAATATATAATTCCATATCGATCACACGATTAACATGGACAACAGTTTTGGACGTGAATGTGATGGATGATTCTCATATAATTTGTTACCTAACTTTTATTTTCTTTTTTAAATTCAAATTACTACCATATATATATCCTTCCCCACCCACAAATCACACACTACACTCTCTATACTCTCTACTCTACACTCATCTCTCTCACATTTTCTCTCATAACCGGCGGTCACCTTCTCCAGCGGTCAATTTTTTCTTCCAAAAAAAATGGATCCCAATACAAATTTCAACTCCAATTGGCCATTCGCCGATGATTTGCCGTGCCCCAACCCCTCTCGTCTATCCGCTCGACAAAATTTGTATTCTCAAATACCCTAAAGAGATTTATTTTTGTCGCCTTCGGCCTTCGCCCCACAATTTTCCACGGCGGGAGCCTATGTTCCTCACTTTCTGGCGGGTGCATTTGCACCGTTTCAAGGCTTAGGAGCCGTCGGAGCCGTCAATGCTGCCCCCTCGAGCACCGGCTACTCCAGGCACCCCGCGCTGTCACCCGAAAATTTCAACTCGGCGGTGAATTTGGACGCCGACGGCGACGAGGTCCAAGTCACATCGCCCGCAAAGAGGACAGGGAAGAAGGCGGCGACCTCTGGCAGTGGTCGTCGTGGTGGCCGTCGCGGAGGCGGTAGGGCGGGTGCGGTGGAGTTGGTGGATTCGTCTTCCGAAGGCGAGAACGGGCCGACGGGATACACCGAGGCCGAGACCGAGGTCTTGGCTCGGTGTTGGATCGACATCTCCCAAGACCCCATCGTCGCCAACGGCCAAAAGATAGATTCGTATTGGCGCCGCATTTTGCAGCGTTACCGCGAGCTCCGTCCCAAAAACTCATTGAAGAGGAACCCATCAAAACTCCGCAACCATTGGGATCGAGTGAAGATCGTCTTAATGGAATTCCAACAAGTTTACAAGGAGTGTGAGATGGCAAGTCGAAGCGGTGAGAGCAATGAGGACATTTTGTCCAACGCTCTCAATGCATGGCAAGACGCGAATAAAGTTGCTTTCAAGCACTGCCGACGTGGTGGGTAGTCAAAGATACACCGAAGTTTGTCATGGTCTATTCCGCAAAATACCAAATCGAAACGGCGGCAAAGAGAACGAAGACGAGCGAAGACGGGAGCTACACCACTTTAGCGCAGGATTCGGCGGTAGGGAGCAATCCGAGCGGGACCATACTGCGGTCCTCCACTTCACTTTCCGGCAGCGAATTTGGATCGGAGCACTCTAGTCTGATGGAACACCCGATGGGTAGGACAAGCCAAAGGTGGCGGCAAGAGGAAAGGGAAAGGCCGGATCGAGCTCGGGAAGCGGTTCGGCATCGGGAAGTATACGAGAGGAATTTGTTCAAGCGGCCACGAGAATGTCGCAGCAAATGGAAGAATTTACGAGGCAACAAGACTATCATATCATCACGAGAAGCATCGTCGGTATGGCACCGGCCCAGAAGGAGTTCCACGATTGATGGGTCAGGGAGCTTAAATTGAAATATGGGTGGCCCGTTGATGATGAGTAGTTTTTTTTTTTTTTTTTATGTTTAATGTAGTATTTAAATTTTATTGTAATGTAGTATTTTAATTTTTAGTGTAATGAAATGATTTTTTTTTTTAAATTTCATCTTTTTCGAATAAAAAAAATAGGGGGCTTGGCGAGCTCGTCACTGCACTTCATTTGGTGCGCACGCGATGGGCCCACCAAAAAGGCAAGCGAGCGAGCTCGCCAAGCTCGCCGGTGCTAATAGTCTAACAAACTACTTTAACACTAAAATTAGAATAAAACTTAATGAAAAAGAAAATCTTCCTCCCATATTCAACATATCTTGCCCTTGTGCCGCATGTGCGCTGCAAATTTCCGACGATGCTATTATTCAGCTTTGTTGTGGCCGATGTCGATCCACTCTCACAATGTAAAAAAAGCATGTATAGCCAAGGAGACAAATAATCGCCACACTCAGGACTAACAGAATCATCAACATACAATACAAAACAATGCAGAATAAAATGTATCCGGAAAATTAGAAATAGTAAAAGTGGGCGGTAGCGTCACATCCACTTTCAAGTGGAACATGCATATTTGGATGAATATTAGTGGGAGTAGTAAATATGAAAAATATTTCATCACAACTAATACTTTTTCAATCATTGACTCGGCATCTCTCATCCGATTATCCATATCTCGAAATTATATGAAGATGTGATTTTTCAACTGTAATCCTGCACACACACATCATATACATGCATAAGTATTAAAATAAAATTAAAAAAATAGGATTATAAAAAACAATGTCCAAATACATAAAAAAGGAAGTACTAACCTTGAATGATTTCTTGCCGATGGATACGAATAGCACAAGATTTCTATATATATATATATATATATATATATATATATATATATATATATATATATATATATTATTTTTGTATGTCGTGGGAACCCGCAGCCGTTACCTTCGGTGCACACTGAGTAAACTCATGTCCCTTATGCAGTAGCCTACAAACCACACAGAGCAGGTAAACCACACTTTTCAAGTACAAGTGTGACAGGCTCGACCTATAGAGGCGTGTTATTGAGTTCGAACCTGAGATCTTTCAGTCTCAGACTCCCACTTTTACTACTAGACCATCCCCAAGAAGACAAGATTTATACTATAAGCATGTGTGTGTTTGTGTGTCAATTGAAAGTTTTAATTACTCTTCTAGGGTAAGAAGAGACTTCTTTCCTTCTTACCATGATCCAGGGCCTCCACGTGTGATGCGTAGAGGCCCATTTTATTTTTCAATTTTCTTTAATTCAATTCTGAATTCACCTAAATAAATAAAATATATTCTTAACCGCGTTTCTCTTTCTATATGGAGTAGATTTTTCTTGAAAGGTAATATCATATAGCACTATTTGAAAATGGTTCTGCTGCAGAAATAAAATGTTCCAAAATTTTCGTGGAAATTCTTGCTCCCATTGGACCATTTGTATCTATATGTATCAGGATACCGATTCATGATTGGTTTGAGAAGGATCAAACCTTTGTTTTTTTCTTTTTTACTCTTTTTACTCCCTCCGACCTACTGATAATGTCACGCTTTCTTTTTTTCATCTATCCCATTGTTAAATACTCCATCCAACTCACTGAAATTGTCATGTTACTGTTCTACACGGAATTAAGAATAAGGGGAAAAAGATATATAGTGGGTAGGTCCCATAACTTTTGAAGGGTTAAAGGGTTAAATTTTCCTTATTTAGAAGATGACAATATGAGTGAAACACCTAAAAAAGAAAAGATGACAATATGAGTGGGTTCGAAGGAGTAAAAATATTTAATCCTTTAAAAATGATGGGACCTACCATTTTCCATCCTTTTAGCCTTACTCCATAATAATTGTACCCAAGAATAAGGGCGGTTTTAAGGGTGTGCAAGGTGGGTGACTGCACAGGGCCCCGAAAAATCGAGGACCCCTAAATATATATAGGTTTATAGGTTGGAGTGAGTTCTCATATAAAACTTGTTTAGTATAAGAAATAAGAAGCATTCTACACCCTTGATTACTTTAAATCTAACAATCACGATTTAATGCATATTAATATAGTTTTTTGATGTGACGGCTATCATTTAAGTAGGAAAAGGATAAAAAGGTAAATTGAATAATAAACAAATTTTCGGAAGTGAATTAAACCGCCGGAAATCTAGGGCCGTGGAAATCTTAAAACCAATAACAATGTATTTGATTTTGTATGATTCTATTTATAATGTACGCTAATGTCAATGATGTATTAAAGTGAAAATTGCACCAAAAATCCTGACCTTTTTTTAATTTTCGGTTTTAAACTAAACTTTTTAAAATTCGCAAATTAATGTATGACCTTCCAATTTGATGCAATTACCTCTTGTGCCCGATTTTCCTCCAATTTGCTGCTGACATGGAAGCCGGAATTTTCTATGTGGCAAAACTCTCCGGCTCGACAAACGACGTCGTACTAGGCAAATGTAAAACGAGGGAAAAATGCACCAAAAACCCTGACCTTTTTCCAATTTCCGATTTTAAACCAAACCTTTTTAAAATTCGCAAATCAATGTACGATCTTCCAATTTGATGCAACTATCTTCCACGTCTAGTCTCCGGCAGAAATCGATTGCCTACGTGGTAAATTATTTCCTTACGTGGTATTAATTTACTTATGTGTTAAATAATTATGCATATCTAGTATTAATTGGTGAATGGGCACAAAACGACGTCGTTTTACTCCTGTCTTAAACGACGTCGTTCCTTTAATCATATATGAGGTGAAAAAGTAGACCCAAAATGACACAACACTTTGAATCAATAACCCTAATTTCCTAATACTCTATTACAGACAGAATTGAATCTACTTTGCTCTGTTTTTGTTCGATGATTTGGCTTAAATTAATGCTCGAATCTACTGATAGAGAATAGGTTATAGTTCATCTTTAGTCTTGGTGCGCTTTATCATTGCTCAATTAGTGTAGCTGTGGTCCCGATAGAGATGAATCAGAAACAATGGGGGGTAGGTAGCCGCTGCTCAGCTTCGAGATTATTCCAAGATCCAGATTGTGCCGATGAAGAACTCATGGAGATGAGGAAACCGATGGAGAAGAATTATGGAGATGAAGTCTATTAAAGAAGAGGTAATTGGGGAAAAATCGGGCACGAGAGGTAATTGCGTTAAATTGGAAGGTTGCACATTAATTTACGAATTTTAAAAGGTTTGGTTCGAAATTGGAAAAAGGTCAGGGTTTTTGGTGCAATTTCCCCCGTGTAACATGTAAGCAAATTAATACCACGTAAGGAAATAATTTACCACGTAGGCAATCAATTTCTGTCGGATACAGGCCGTGGGAGGTAATTGCATCAAATTGGAAGGTTGTACATTAATTTGCGAATTTTAAAAGATTTGGTTTAAGACCGAAAATTGAAAAAATGTCAGGATTTTTGGTGCAATTTTCCCTATATTAAAATGCACAATGCACTGTGTTTTGCATAATTCTATCAATAACATAAATACATCAACGCAATTTAAAGGAAAAACAAATATGCATCAAGAAATAATACAAAACTTGAATTTTCAAATCAATTAATAATATAAATGCATTAGCAAACAATTATCACTGCATTGAATTACTTTTCAGGATGCATAACAACTCAAATGAAAAATCACATATTTAAAAAAAATTGAATAGGACAATGCATTAATTGATTTATCGTAATCCAATGAACACGAGTTTTGTTTTTTCTTTTTCTTTTTCATTTTTTGAATGCATTATATTATGTACACTGTGCATTATCGAATGTATATCTCGAATGAAGAACAATAAAGAATGCATAAAGTAATATAAGTAAAATTGAAAATCTTGGAGATTATAAGTACGATGAGGGATGAATAAATTATATAAATGAAACAATAAATATCTTTGGACAACAGTTATCTTAGACAATGATCTTTTAATTAATTTAATAATTAATATAATTAGTGTTTTGTCTACTATATTCTTTCTCATTTAATTGTATGTTAAATTCTGATATTAATTAATTAAATTGTGAATTTTAATTTATTTATATTTGTGCATGAAATTAATTTATTTTTATTCCAAAATTTTCGTTTTTTCTTTATATAAATGAAAATTTTGAATTTTTCGTTTTTTTCAGCCACAAAATTTTAATGAAGTCATTGGAGCTTGAACCCATGACCTCTAGGAAAAAAATGAATGACCTTATCCACTAGACCAACCAACTAATTTGTTTATTCTTCAGAAATTATTATATATAATGCATACTTAGCTCTCTCTATCAATTAATTCTTATTTGAGAAAAAATCATTTTAATATTGTGATAGTATATATGTTGCGAAGTTTATGTAATTTTAGTAATTCTTTAATTTATGTATTTATTGTTGTTTTTAATTTATGTACTTTTTAATTTTTAATTAATATAATTTGAAATTTTGTTGTTTTTAATTTATAAATTTAACAATTTTTTGTATTTTGATGAATAAAATTTATTATTTTTGAATTTATAACTGACATAATTTCGTAACTTTTAGTGTACGCAGTGAGGCGGTGCGGCTCATAAGACTGTAAAGAGTCAAGCTACTAGCGAACTATTCGGCGTTCGAATCGATAAAATATTGTTCGTTAATTTATTCACATGTTCGTTTAGATAAATGAGTCAAGCTTGAACATGATGATACTCGACTCGTTAAGTTATGAGCGGACTCGTTTAGTGATTTATTTTAAAAACATAAGGTTAATAAACAAATGTATTTATATTTTATACTGCAATTACTTAGTAATACTTGGATTAAGTATCTTGATGGTCCCGATACGAGTTCTTGTGTATGGGGGGGGGAATACACCAGATAGGAATTTTAAAAAAAACCCCGTGAAAAATACCACAACTGAGTAAGAGGACTCAGCTGGAATCACAACTGAGTAAGAAAGTTCAGCTGGAAGAGTGGTGCTGTGCGGAATGTGGTGGATACAAAAAACAACTCGTATAAAACAACTCACGCTCAGATGCAAGGTCGGTCAACAACCAAATCAGTTGAAATGTAAAGATGCTGTTTTGAGTGTTGGTTAGTTGGACAGTTAGATATGCAGAAAGCAACTGAACAGAAAACACAAAAGCACAAAGGAATTACGTGGTTCGGAGAGAACTCCTACGTCCACGGGGAGTTGTGAGTCCACACAACTCAGTCCAAATTCTTTAGAACAGCTACCACAAAGCTTACGCGGGCTTTGCAACCGTACAGATAAGTTTGCTGGTACTTATCAACCTTTCTACTCAATTTCGGGAAGAGCAGGATCCTAACAACCTTTTTAGGGGATGTGTATAAGGGTGGATTTTCCAACTACTAGCTCTAACAAAGAAGTGAGCTAGGATCTAAGCTTGAACAAAGGAAGACTCAAACTAAGATCGAAAACACCAAAACAAATTCTAACTCTCTATGAACTCTCAGCTGGTGATGTTCTTAGAAAGAGAATAATTGCAGTTTAGCTTGTGCGCAGTATATCGTCGTTCTTTCGCTCTTCTGTCTCTTCTATCTTGAATCCCTCCTGGATCAAGAAGTTCGTTGCCGATCAGGCCAAGAAGGTGGCCAAGTTCGAAAAGAAACTCGCCAAGGTGGAGAAGAACGTCGATAGAAATAAAGCCAGCCGGAGTGTGCGAAGAATCAACAAGCACCAGATGAAGGCTGAGGCTAGGAAGTCGACGCATCAGTTGCAGAAGAATGCTCCGCTCCCGTCTCGGTATCCACATGTTGACAAGTGGATGAATGCTGAGTGGAACGATGATTGGGAGCAGTTCAAGCATGAGTTTATAAATGACTTCTATTACAGGAAAGTCTACTCGACTGAAGACCCAAGGCAAGCCTTCAAGGAAGCCCTGTGGGAACTCAGATCTGGAGACCCTGGAATGTTTAGTCAGTTCAAGCGAGCCATGCTGAGTGCTCAGCTCGATCCCAACACCGTTCCAGTTCCGCAGATGTGCAGGTACCGCCCTCAGATGATCAAAGGCACGAGTACGCCAAATAGAAATGCGATCATGGCTGAGGCGAGACAAGTCTGCAAGGAACATGGCGTCAATACTGGGATTGAGTCGAATGCGAAGAAGGAGATCTTTGACCGTATCTTCAGCAAGTACGGTCAACAATATTTTTGAGCTGTCAAAATTTTTGAGCTGATGAAGTTTTTTGGATGTTGTAGTTTTTGAAGCAACTGTTGTATCTTTATCTGTTTTGTGCTTAACCTTGTAACCTTCAGTTGTAACAAAAACTTCAAAATATATAATACGATTCAACTTGACGCACAATATCTCATTGTCCAAGCTATGAATCGCAGTCTTTTAAATACCATGTTATAACTATGCTAACCCTTTGATGTTTTATCTTATAGACTGTCTAGAATTTCAGCTGAGATTTTAGGTCAGTTAGTGAGGATTAGATCAATAGTGGTTTAAAGTTGTAAGTGGTTTTGGCATCATCAAAAAGGGGGAAATTGTTGGGAAATTTATTAGTAAGAGTTTTGATGAATTCCAAAACCGACTGACCCCAACCGAGTACATGTTGCCAGAACCTAATGTTAGAATTTAGGCTCGCTGTTTGAGCAAAGTTAAGATTTTATCTTTACAGGTCTCCAGCTGAAGATGGCAACAAGGCATTACTCAGACAGAACATCAGTTATGATGAAAGACAACTGAGAGTTCATTTGTTCAGATGGAATGAGGGGGAAGTCTTCAGAACATCAGTTGTAAAGGCCAACTGAGGATTCGTCAGATGAGTAACAGTAGAGAGGAAGAGAACATCAGATGAAAAGGAAGTCATCTGAAGTTTCCAACTCAACTGACTAAATACAAGGAAGACAACTGAGGGTTTAGTTTCAGAACCTCAGTTGTAGAACTCAAACAAGAAGATCAACAGCATGAAGTTCAAAGTCAGCTGAGAGTTCAACGGTTCAGTCAGAACATCAGCTGAAGACCACTCAGATAAAAGATCAAGATTTTCAACCAACTAATCGAGGTTGACTGTCAGAAAGGTTTAAGATTTGAATTTCAAAAGGAAGTCACATGAGGGTTTGACCGTTCAGTCATTACCCCATCTGGCCCGACACAAGGCTGTCTCAGATGGAAAGCAGAAGAGCACAGATCCCATATCGGGAAAGTCTGCAGAAATGAGAGACAAGCCATCGCTTTCATCGATCAGAGGTCACCAGCTCCTCCAACGGCTAGTTGATACTCTCCGCCTATAAATAGAGGCATTCTCTCATTCGAGAGTTTGAAACACACACACGAGACAAGAGATAGAGAAGTGCAATTACAAGAAAATCAAGCGCAAGAAAAATCTGCAAAAATCATATTCTAAGAGCATCAGCAGCTGAGAGTTCAAGAGTGATAGAACATTAGTAGCTGAGGGTTCATAGAGTTTCGATCTTTCTTAGATCTTAGTTTGAGTGTTTATTTGTTCAAGCCATAGATCCAGCTCTCATTCTTGATCGAGCTGTAGTTGGAAAATCCACCCACACACACCTTAAAAAGTGTCTGTTAGGATCATACTCTTCCTGTAATTGAGTAGCTAGGTCGTCAAGTACCCGCAAACTTGACATAGGTTGTTAAGTACCCGCAAACTTAACTGTTAAGGTTGATAAGTACCCGTAAACTTATTGTAACGGTTGCACAGCCCGGGTAAGTTGTGTGGAACTGTCCAGAAGAACTTGGACTGAGGTGTGAGGATTCACATCTCCCCGTGGACGTAGGAGGGTTATCTCCGAACCACGTTAAATTCCGTGTGTCTGTGTTTATTTTTATTCAGTTGCTTATTGCATTCTTATCTGATCAATCTAACCGACATACAAATTGCATATCTGCGTATTCTCAACTATTTTGGTTGTTGACCAACCCTGCACTAAAAGCGTGAGTTGTTTATAACGAGTTTAATTTTCCACCACATTCTGCACAGCCTCACTCTTCCAGCTGAGGTTGCTTACTCAGATGTGAGATTCCAACTGAGTCCGTTTTACTCAGTTGAAGTAATTTTAAGGGTTAATTTTTAAAATCCCAACTGGTGTATCCCCCCTCCATACACCAGTAACTCGTTTCGGGACCATCACCTATGGTTGGTATGTTTTTTTAAAAAGGAATGACCATTCCATTAGTAATCATTTATCCTATAATTATGGGATTATCCATTACTCTCCTCACCCCTAGTATTAGCTAATCCCTATAATCCGGAATGAATATTTTTTCAATCTTTGACAAAAATGTACCTTCCCTTTTCGTCTTGCTTTCTCTTTCTCATCACCTATCGATATCTTATAAAATCCATATTTCCCTGTCTGTCTCTCAACTTCTTCTATCTCCCGAAAAATTTCCTGCACTGTGTCTTCCACTCTTGGCGTCTAATTGCCTTCAAGGTTCGTATACTTTCTTTTTGCCAATTTTGGTAATCTTTGCTTATGTCCCTTGTGAAATTTGATGTTAATTAACATTTGCAATTGGGTTTCTGCCAATGAACATGTGCAATTGATGGCGATAATTTCTATGTTTATTCACCTAATTTGTCTTGCTCAAACAATGTTATTATTCTTGTCTTTTTTTGGTTTGGCTCTTCTGTGTTTATTTTTTGTAGTTTCAAATCAAATGTAAATTCTGCAAACTCAAAAGTTATAATCAATTGACCTGTCCATCTTGAATTAATTGAATTACAATTTGAGCTAGTTCACCTTGTTCTATATTGTGTTGCCCTTGTATGTTTAATGATTTGAATTTCTGTACAATTTTCAATATATCGTAATATGTTGGAGGAGATCCAAAAGCAAAATAATAGCAATGGTACAGATGATAATGTAGAAGCCATGATAGATGAAAGTCTTGATGATTTTGCTACTCCATTTTCTCTTCTATAGTCTCCTACAAGTGAAGGAGTTCTCGTTCAAAAAAAGAGAAAGAGAAGTGCAGGTTCTGATAGTTCGATGATGGCTAATATTGAAAAAGCAGCTTAAGTCATTGGAAGTGAAATTGCTAAGGCTAGTGAAATTTTTAGCAAAGCTATTGGTGTTGATGCTACAAGGTCTGCAAAGAGACAACTTCTTAATTCAGAGATAAGGAAGATACCCGGTCTTACAGGTGGACAAATGATCAATGTTATCACCCAAATAGGGAGCCGTGATGACTGGATCGACGTATTTTTTAGCATGACCGATGAAGAAAAAAAAGAGTTTGTTCAAGCTATATTAAATGGAGAGATTTGAATTCCTTTTTTTTTAGTAATAGACGTACTGAGATTGATATTCTAGTATTTTTTTTTTAGTTGAACAGATTAATAAATATGTTGGATTGTTTGGATTTTGGATTGAATAGTAGTTTGCTTTTTATTGATGCTCGTGTGAATTATGAAAGTTAAGCATTTTGGTCAAGTAATAATATTTTTGCAGTAATTCGTAATTTGCAAGGTATATCTGTATATGATGCAGTAATATTTTTTAGGGATATAATAGTCTTTTTGATGAAAATAATTTTTTTATTACTGATTACCAACCATAGGAATGGAATGAACTGGGGAAATAATCATTCCATTACTTGTGCATGCCAACCATAGGATTGTTGTTACTCATTCCATTCCTTTCCCATCGTCATTCCATTACTAAGTTCATTCCATTCCCGTTCAATTCCATTACTGCGAACCAACAGTCCCCTAATTACAATAATTATTTAAAAAATATTAAAAACTATTTAATTACGAATATGTCATTGATGTCTAGACAACTGTTGTCCAAATATATTACTCATAAATGAAAATGAAAAACTTGGAGATATAGGAGAATGAGATGCAGAATCATTTACCATAAATATTACAACAAATTCCTTGATTTAAGGATGTAACCGTCCAATTCTTGAAAGATATGGTACAAAAATATCCCTCTACAAATTTACAAGGTAATACTTTGATTTAAAATTAGAAAATGAAATCAACCGTTGATTATAAATTATGGATGTGAGAGATTGCTTCTTATTTCTTACGGGAAGTGATCTTTGTATATGATCCTTCCCCTAAGTTTATATATGTATATATAGATAAATAGTTGAAAAAATTACCAATTAATGACTTAGTTCACTGGAAAATCGTTTCCTTTAAGTTTCGTGCTCCTGCATTGATGCAGCGCATAACATTTTTACTGCTTGGCCCTTGGGGCACTTTCACATAATTCCCCCCTTAAGCCCGCCCATATTGTTCAATTAGTTAGTACTATTAATTGTTTTTTCCGCCTCTAATGACAAAGCCCTCGAAAAATCAAGAAATAAAAGGATAACAATTAAGAGACTTTACGTATTCCACCCTTAATGAATACATAAAGTCTCTTTTCTCCTCTATTCTCTAATTCTCTTCCTCTATAAATCTTTTTTAAGTGCTAGAAAATGTTTCGAAATTGATGATAGAAATATCATAAGTGATTTTGTTTCAAAATTTACAAAAGGGCAACACTTTTTAAGTGAATGTCAGTTTTTTACAAGTTTATTTTGTAATTTGGATAAAAAAAGAAAATATCGATCAATAATATATATATTATTATTTTATTCTTTTAATACGTTTGTAGCTATGTGTAAAGGGCCCAATTTTAAATTTTGCACAGAGCCTCCGATAAACTAGCGTTGCCCCTGCCCAAGAAGTAGGGAACATTATTAATGGATCGAAGGAAGTATATTTCATTATAGTTATGATATTGATACTATCAATATTAAACAAACTGATAGGGTTTTGGCGCAGTAATATTTTTTTTCCTTGATGTTACTTATGATTAACAAATAACTACTGTGTAGTCCGTCGAAAATCAACGAGAAATTATTATTTAATAAATTAATAAAATGTAATGTGTGATAGTATAAGAAAGGTATTGTTTGTTAATTATTTTTTATTTTTTAAGTAATACCCAATAAAAATTCAAATCTAATTCGCACCCATTTTTATAGCTATTTTTCAAAGCCCTCTTTCTATCTCAAAACTGATGTGGAATAAAAATTATCTACTTTTCAAACAGCTTGATTTGTGTCGATTTTGTATGAGAATTGAGGTGATTTTTTTTTATAGCAAATATCAATTTGTCCCACATTGATTTAATATAGAAAAAAAAAATTGAAGATTGTCAATAAGAATGAAGGTGACCCTAAATATCCTTAATTTTATGAGTTCAATATAAAATTATTAAAATTTAAATAAATAAAAGTTGCCCCATTGGTACTGAATCGACACCTCTACGTACACAATTTTGGTTGGAACTGGCCCGTTGACAAATCGTAAATAATTTTTCTGTCACTTTTCCTACACATTCGAACGTTTTCTAAAAGAGACAATTAACCAAACAATTCGAGACGGTGTGTTTAGGATATTCGGACCTGTTTGAAATTTATATACGAGTACTGGTTTCAAACCGATTAAAAAAATTAGTAATTTGTTTTCCTTTCTAAAAAAATCCATATAGCAATACTCGTCAGTTGGGAATTAGATCGTCTACGGCCACGGTTCTGGGTCGGAACCAGCAGCCTATTGACCACAGCTCTGATTTATAAGTGTGTAATTTATGAAACTCGTTTAGAATTTATATAGACCCAAAAATTAATAAAAAAATTGATTGTACTATTTGTTCTCGTCCTTAACCTTATAGTATTATTCTCTAATTATAATTATAGATTATGCAAAGTTGAAAATCCAACTACAAATAACGTAAAAATTAATTTATGGATGACGATTCTAGATTTTAGAATATACACGAAAAAATGCATTAAATAAAAAATTCCTGAGTTGAGGTACCCGTCGGTTAGGAATTGGCCCATCAACCGCCACGATTCCGGGTCGGAATTGGTACTTTAACCACGGTTTTGATTTATAAGTGAGTAATTTATGAAACTCGTTTAGAATTTATATAGACCCACATTTAATAAAAAAAATTTGATTGTACTATTTATTCTCATCCTTAACTTTATAGTAATATTTGCTAATTACAATTGTGAATTATGCAAATTTGGAGACCAAACTACAAATAAAGTAAAATTATTTCATGGATGACGATTCTAGATTTTAGAAAATACATGAAAAAATGCATAAAATGAAAAATTTAAATAAATAAGAATCAATAATGGAGATGTGCCACGTGGGATCCCGTGTTGAGGTACCTGTCGGCTGAGAGGCTTGTCCACCTAATCAATTGGCTAAATTAATATTAATATTAAATAAAAAAAATATTAGACTATTTCAAAATTTAATTCGGCCAATCAATAAATTAGCCAAATTATTTTACACTCATTTATTCGGCCAACTAATAAAGACCAAATTAAATTAAATTAAACTATAAAAAGTTATTTATTCGACCGAATAATAAATAAATTGGCCAAATAAAACTGATGGTGTAAAAGATGACAAAATATACATTGATTCTATGTATTTATAGATTTTTCAATAGGTGAAGTTTTATTGAAAATCGTTGTGGAGACACAAAATTCTAGTAGATGCTTGATATCTATTATTTTATATTAAAAAATTAAAAAATTTGAAAATTTAGATAAATAGATTTTGAGGAATTTGGGGTTGGTACATAGGATTTTTGTAAAGCTAGAATCATTTTCCTTTTAGTAATATAATATAATGATGATGATAATGAGGATGATGATTCAAATTTAATTATTTAAACAAGCAAATAATTTGAATCATCAATATAGGGTGTAGATCTGATGAGAACCACTCCTTATATGAATAGAACTAATGCTAACCACTAATTTATAAAAAATGTATGATTAGAATTAAATTTAAAAAATTAGAATAGATTAAAAAGAAAGAAGGAAGACTATTTTAGGAAATAGAATTATCCCCCTCTTTTATTGATTTACGTTCTCTCTCCCTCTACGACTATCATCGCTATGGACGTCACAACCACCACCACTCTCGGACACTATCTTCACCAGCACCACCGCCGGTGTCTATCGTCTCGGCTGATGCACACTACCACAACCAGCACATTCAATTCCTATGAGTAATCATACCTTCCGATCTTCACCCTTCTCTCACTTGTGATATCTCTTTCTTCCACCCTTTTCTTTTTTTCTCTTCACCACTATCACCACCCACTATCACCTCCGTTGATACCATTGCCACCATTGTTGCCACACCAGTTTTCTATTAATTTTTCTTCTCCTCTCTTTCTCTATTTTTCCCCCAAATTTGTAGTTGGCCAATTCATTCGTCAATTTCTCACTCTTTGTCTATCTCTCTTTTTCTGTATCTCTCTCTCTCTCTTCTTCGCCACCACCACTCATCACTGGCACTAGCCGCCACTCCGCGCTGAATTTATGGAGTAGATTTGATGCAAGAGATTAAAATTTGAATTTGTTGAAATTATCGTATTGAATTTGAAGTGAGTAGGAGATTCAACATTTTGGAGAGAGATTGAACCAATTTGATGGCTCAATTTGAAGTTTTTTTGGGACGAGTTTTAACGATATTACAATCATAGTTGGCAACGGCGGTGGTGGTCGTCCGAGGAATTAGGGGGGCATGGGGAGGTGGTGGTGTGGAAGAAATAAGTATGATGAAAAAATTAATAAATTATGCATTATGTTATTTTATATATATATATATATATATATATATATAAGATATGGATATCAATATGACTAATATCTATATTTTGTATTTGGTATATGGGTATGAAATTGATATACTTGGTATGGTAATTTTCAATATTTTCATATATCAATTTTTGCTAGTATATGACTCATATCTCTACTTTCTTTTTCACTTGATTTTAATCGATATCTTCAACATATCAAACACGAATATCAAATATCAATTGAGGCGTGCTTATGTGAGTTGGTTTTATACCATACACCCGCGCATGTGGCGCGTGTGATGCACGCGCCCATATTTTTATTATTTTTTTTTTCTGTTTTTTTCCCTCTCCAGGTTTCTGTTTAGTAAGTTTTTTTTTCCAGATTTTTTTTATTTCCAAATTTTTTAGTAAACATTGTCATTAAGAAACGTAAAGTTTCACAATCATTACATTTCGTCACGACAATGTCTATTTTTTAATATGACAAGTTCTACTTTTAGTTGAACGTTAAAGTAATTATTGTAGTTGAAAAAAATAAATTGTTTCACTAAGAAACGTAATATTTCACAATCATTACTTTTCGTCACGACAATGTCTACTTTTGAACTTGACAACTTTTACTTTTAGTCGAACATTAAAGTAATTATTGTCGTTGAAAAAGTAAACATTGTCATTAAGAAACGTAATGTTTCACAATTATTACATTTCGTCACGACAATATCTACTTTTGAACTTGACAAGTTCTACTTTTAGTCAAACGTTAAAGTAATTATTGTCATTGAAAAAGTAAACATTACCATTAAGAAACGTAAAGTTTTGCATTCATTACATTTCATCACGACAATGTTGAAAAAAATGAAGATGCAAAAAAAAAAAAAAACGAAGAGGCAAAAAAAAAAGAAAAAGCGAAAAAAAGAAAAAAAATGTGGAAAATAACAAAAAAAAAAGAAAATAAAATCTGAAAAAAAAAATAAAAAAGAAAAAAAAACAAAATCTGTAAAATAAAAAAAAAACAGAAAAAAATGGAAAAAAATTAAAAAGAAAACAAAAAAAAAGAAATTTGAAAATTAAAAAGAAAAACAGAAAAAAATCTGGAAATAAAAAAAGAGAATAAATAAATAAATAAAATAAAACCTGGAAATAAAAAAAACAAGAAAAGAAAAGAACAAAAAAGCTGAAAATTTAAAAAAAAGGAAAAAAATAAAAAAATAAAAAAGAAAACAGAAAACAGAAAAAAAAAGAAAAAGAAATCTGAAAAAAAAACAGAAAAAAAACTGGAAATAAAAAAAAAGGAAAAAAAGAACAAAAAAGCTGGAAATCAAAAAAGAAAAAGAAAAAAAACACTTAAACACTAAAAGACAAAATACACTAAAGACAAAAAGTGGATGTATAGTATACAACAGTTGTGCCAAAATTTGATACCCATACCATACATGATATATGATATATGATATATTACTATATGAATATAAAATGGCCCATAAGTCCCTAAGTTATATGCATCATATCATACCTTATCATAATCTATAGAATTGTTATAGTATATCAATCCCTCAATGCCTAAATAAATGCATCTTCATACACGATTATTACATAATGCATGAACATTGAGCTCCATCAACGACCTCGTCTATTTAAAAAAAAAATGTCAATTTCAAGTAACTATGCAAGAACGAAAAAATCTACAAGATCTTAGCCCGTTTCGATGTTTACTAACAAGATATGAGTGTAATTCTATAAGAAAAATCTACAGTTTAGTACCAAAATTCAGCTCAAAAGAGCTTCTAGACCTCACCGGGATCGTTCGATTTCACTAGTGCAACTTCCTCGTCTTCCCCGTTGTTGCTAGACAAAGGAGAAGAGACACGTTCTTTCCCACCTGGTTGAGACGAGGCATGACCGTACCAAATCATCCCGAATACTGCAACGATCATTCCAACAATCACATGTAGGTTTAATCCCTCTTTGCCAAAGAAAATGAATCCTAATGTTAGGACAAGTATTGTTTTCATGTGTCCTAGTACTTGAAATGATACTGCTGTGAATCTGCCAATGCAGATGAACTGGCTTAGATTGGTTCCTATAGCAATGGCACAAGATATTCCAACAAACATCTGTAAAACAGAGAGAGAGAGAGAGAGAGAGAGAGAGAGAGAGAGTTACTATTAGGTTACCAAAGTGTGCAACATCTATAAGAAAAGCGTTTTGCAATATACTCACCATTGATGAGAAGGTGTAGTTGTACGCGTTTACTCTCTTGTTCGTCAACCAGTAATCCATGAAGGGCCCGACTAAGAGCAAGGATGCAGCTTGAGGTGGCGCAGTGTGACCTAATAAGTTGAAAGAACCAATCGAATGCTTCCGTTGAAGAAAATGAACAAACTGCAACCCAGTAGAAACACGAGAAATCACACATTTTAGTCTCTGTTTTTTTTTTTTGCTCCCTAATAAATTCGACTCTCTTAATCCAGCTAAAAAAAGATTGATATAGAGTCTAAAAAGGCAACTAAATGGTTCGTTTCAAAGCTTTGATTATGAGTTGAATGGAAATATGACTCACATACTGCTGCAGAGCAGTGCTCCAAACGGCTATGAAAGCAGCAACGAATCCTTTGGCATTAACACTCACGTCGTTGACTGTACAGATGGCCACACCTAATAGAACGACTAAGATGCTTAGCTTGGTGTCCCTCGAATACTGCACTCTGTCCAGCACCACTTCGAGGAGGCACGAGACAGGGATCATGCTCAGCTTTGCAATCTGATAAGAGCAAATACAGAAGCAAACTACGAGTTAGGAATAGCTATACTATCTAATGGCAAGCAAAAATCTAACATAATAGTGGAGTGACCTGATAGAATCCCACTGAGTTCCACATTAAGCTCACGTTCATTCCAACAATCGAAAAGTTTGCAAATAAAACGAACTTCACAAGATCCGATACTGGGAGAGTTGAGCTTTGGATGTATCCGTGCCGTTTGAGGATGAGAGTCATCATGGTAGTGGCAGCAAAATGCAGGCCAGTTAAAGTTGTAGCTGCAACACAATAGAAGCATTGAGATGAATATTACAGGAGTTTAAGCAAACGTTACGAGCTTTGACTGAAGCAACAAAAGCCCTGTTTTACAACATTGCTTAACCTGTCACTTCGTTTAAGCAAACGTTATGAGCTTTTGACAGAAGCAACAAAAGCCCCATTTTACAACTTTGCTTAACCAGTCACTTTGTTCAAGCAAACGCTCGAGTTGGATAAACTCAACCATATATAGCAGAGGCAACGAGGCAGAGAAGAGGCTTCTTATAGTAGACAAGACAATTGTGCTAATAGTGAAACTTCGAATAAAGGATGATGCCAGTGGTTTCAAGAATAAGTTATGGTGATAGCCATAGTCGACATACCAAAAGTAAAACCATAAGTAGCCATCAGAGTTTTGTTGACAATAATGATTCCAACCGAAGTGACAATATTGAACAACCATGCAGCCAAATCAAGAGCCACCTTGTTTTCCTCCTTGCTTTTCGGAGTCATTCTTTCCTGCTTCAAGAAAAAAATTTCTATAAAATTAGGAATGTAATTTCTTTTTGCTTTATGTAACTTGGGGGCTCTTTTTAATTTCACAAGCATCTCCGATTCACTAGGAGCTAAAATAATGTAATACATATAGACAAACATCTTTACAACGAGTTGAGAGCACATACATAAATACTGCACCAATAAATACAAATTAACCAATGTTGTTGAGACAAGATTCTACCAGAAAACAATGAAAAATGTATTAGTAAAAATTTGAAATTAGTGGATCACATTTAGATGAGAAGCTGAAAGAATCCATCTCATCTAAAAGTTCGAATTGTTAGAGAGATAAGAATCAATCCATTTATTATATTCTCAATACTTCCCTTTACTTGTGGGCCGGATTCTCAACTCTACCCTCTGGGGAGGAGGCCCAAGTAATTATTTTTAAATTTGGTGGAGTTGCTTTTAGCGGGATTTGAACACACGACTTCGGCATTAGCCTAAGGCTCTTATACCATGAAAGAATCCATCTCATCTAAAAGTTCAGAGTTGAAATCAATCCATTTATTATATTCCCAATAGAAACAATGAATATCATAGAGTCATGTGTAACTGTAGCCAAAGTGCAATGCATCAACACGAACTTAGGAGATTAATCTTCATCTACTTCACTCTATGATAAAATCTCGATAACTCAATCTTTAACTGAGATCTTTTCAGAAATTATCATACGTAAACTATAAAAGTGATCAACTTCAGGTTTATTCCTTTACTCATTCCCTATCAGCAAGAATTTCCCATCAAATTGTCACATTTGGGTGAGCAACATTTTTACTCCAAGAAATACATCAAGCAAAATTAGTTTTCCTTTTCGACTAATATATACTTACACACAGTACATGTAAAGAGGGAGAAAATGGAATACAACAATAGTGTTCTTGATATGATGCAGATAAGGTACTACAACAAGTTACAAAGCATCTGCTCCTTTTCTTTGCTGCACTTGTCCAAGCAATATATATCAGAATTTTTTTTAACTTCAAATCCATTTTAAATAAAATTTATATTCAATGGATAAATACATGATTTACATAACACATTCAATCCTAATATACACATGAAAAAAAAAAAAAAAAACCTTTCAATTCAATCAACAATAGAACAGCTCAAAATTAGTTCTTGGGAAAAACAGAAAAAACCACTAAATTGATGAGAGAGAGAGAGAGAGAGAGGAATATACTAAATCCAATTCAATTATTCCAACTAAAACTAAAAAGTCAAACTTTGATCTTCATCAAAACTGCAACCCATCTCAGAAACATTAATAGAAGGAAAATTCAGAACACAGAACCACCGATAGAGAATAACAAGAATTTGAGGACTTACTTGAGCATATGATTGTAATTTTCTTGCAAGCTTTTACGTTATGGGCTTGTAATAGTTCCAAAGAAGAGTTGAAATGGGTTGATCAATAAGCCGTATTTTATAGACTAGTGAATTGATTGGGGACATTATGGACAAAACGGACTGGATAAAGAAGTCCAGCCGTCTTGTCTACTATTCGACTTCGTCTCTCTCTGATTCTCTCTCCCTCCTATCTCTCTCTCTCTCTCTACTTCAAACGTGGATTGTGTGAGTGCCGGCCTTGTTTAGGAGTTGGATTGATTAAAGCCTTTAAAAGGAAAGAACTTCTGAAGAATCTCTTCGCACAAAGATAGTATTTTTACGATTTTGGCGTTGTTGATCACAGTCACAGCGGAGTGATAGCGTAGCAATTTTCGATCTTCATTTTACCATAAATTTTTGTTGTTTAAATTATTACTTGTAGTATATTTTATTTTGGTTATAACTATATATGGGCTAATCATTCGATTTCGGGACAAATTTGATGCTTTATTAAATTTAACATAAATTTTTTATATTCATTTGGTTTATTATGTAATCCGGCACACTGAATCACATTGATACAATAAGATTTTTTAATAAAAAATATTACTCTTATAAAGTCCCAATTTAAATGGGCACGGATATTAAAAAAATTGGTAAAGTATTTTTGAGTGGGATAAAAGTTAGAAAGTAGGGGTAGTGGTATTGATAAAAGGCAGTAATAAAGTTGTTGGAAGGTGAATCCATCAATGACAAATGAGTGTAAATAAGAGAAATTCTTGAGGGTGTATGAGTTCATAAAGTGAAATGAGACTTTTTAAAAAATACATGTGAAATATGTGAAATGAGACTTTATATGTAATACGGAGGGATTATAAATTATGACATTAGAAAAAAAATATATTTTTAAATTTTTTGAAAGGCGGGTATAAATTTGATTTGTGGTCAACGAGCCGATTCTGACCTGGAACTGTGTCAGTAAACGGGCTAATTCTCAACCGACTGGTACATCAACTCGGAAAATTTTTCATTTGATGCATTTCTTTTCATGTATTTTGTAATACCCCGATATTTTTCTTCTGTCTTTAAAAATGAAAGTTAATAATAATTAAGGCTTTGCACGCCTAAGATCATGAATTTCGATTCTAAGACTGACGGTGAAATCCGTTTCAGAAAATAAATTCCAGAAGTCGGTCGAACGATTACTGTATTAGGGTTTTTCGCGTCCGGTAAATTTTTCGTCCGACAACTCAGAATTAAAATCCGTCAGAATTTACATTCACTTTTTCTTCGATACGAGTTCACCGGAGAAAGTTAGTTTTTATGATTTTTCGGGCGAATTTTAGACTGTCTAATCCCGACTTTTTCTCGGATTTTGAAAAACGAATTAGGTTTTCCGAGTACGTGATTTATTTCCAATCTAACGGACGAATTAGATTTCGTCGAATTCGTAACTATCTGAGAAAGTATTTCTCGACTTTTATAATCATCGTTTAAAGCCGGAAAACAAGATATTTTCGTCTAATAATTCCTCGCCAAACACACCTTAGCGACTCACCCCTCTTAGTTAGATTTTTTTCACACCTTTGTGTATGTATAGGTGAGTCATCACTCTCTCTTTCTTCTCCCTCTCTACCGCCACCCTTCACTCTCTCTCTCTCTCAATTTTTCTTCTCTTCTCCTCCATTCAAACTTCAACATCCAAGCTCTTCTCAAGCACACAAGTCCTCCATCCACCGATCAATTCCATTTCCGAGTTCGTATTCCGCAAGGTGAGAACATCTCCTACGTATTGAACCAAACAAAGTCTTGTTTCCATCTTTTTCTTTTTTTCGAACCATTGGAGCATAAAGAAGCATGTTAATTCTTGTTCAATTCATGCTTTAGTATGTTTAGAATCGAGTTCTACGGATCGAATCATGAAGAAAATCAATCCCCATTCTTTTAGGTCATTACCGAAAATTTTAATAATTTTAGGGGTTTGATCGTAGTTCGATTTCCTTGATGTTTGATCGATAGATTAGTGATCTACATGTTGTTAATTGACTCTATGAATTAATTTAGATTTTTCTAAAAATAAAAGTTGGAAGATAAGAGAGGAAAAATGCATGATTTAGTGTAGTAAATGTTATGATATGCTCGATTGATTAATAGAAATGAGATATACGATGTATGAGGATGATTATATATTTAATTGGGATTTTTCTAAAAATAAATTGAAAAACGTAAGAGACGGAAACGTGTCGATAAGTTGAAGCTCGTTAATGTTTTGATAATATGATTTGCATGTTAGTGATGCTCGTTAGATGATGATCGTTGTTGTAAAATTTGAACGAAAACGGAGAATGTAAGATTTTTAGTAAGAGACGAACCATCGACGATAAGTCGAGCATGAATAATGAATTAGGATTGTGATTCGAACCTTTGATAATCTTGTTAGTTAATGATCGTGACCGTAAAGTTTCAACGAATTCTAAGAAGTTTCGATTTTGAATAAGAGACGAGGAATCGAGTTTAAAAGCCGGTAGAAAAGTCGAATAAGGAAATCCCTTTTAATAATAATGTTTGTTGTTAATAAACGAACGATATTGTAGTTAACGACTTTTTCATTCGAGAAACAAGACGTTATGAGATATAGTTAAAAAAATCGAGAGGTTGTTGAACGAAATAGAAATTGAAGTTTGTTTTGGTATAGTAAATGGTTAGTTGGAAATGACGAGGAAATGCTCGTCGTTTGTTAGTCAAAAGTCGTGAATATGAACCCGTTTAAAGGATATTGTATGAAGACTGTCTTGGGATGAAAATTTCGTGAAAATAAAAGTGGAATAGTATTGATCGAACCTAGGGAATCGTGCGTCGAGATTTGTCGAGCATTAGGGTTTCGCGCGACTATTTTGCGACGTTTCACGGAAACTGTCATAACTTTTAGCTCGCTTAACGAAATCGAAATCCGTAAATTGGAGAGTAAACTAGACACTCATACCTTTCTTTTGGTATAAGATTCATCCCATGTTTTCGTATGCTCTGTTCTATACGGATTTACTGACTTGGACAGTGAGTATCCAAAGTCTAGTTTCCTAAGTTGAATCCTTTTCAACTTCGTTCCTTGTGATCTTTTAAGTCGTTTCAAGTTATCGACTACTTCTTACTACTGACCTAAGTGTCAAGTCCGGAGCCGAATGAGTGCTAAACGAGATGTGTTCATATCTCGTTTCTTTTTAACTAAAAGAGTTTAGTTTAGCGTGCAAATGCTTAAAAGTCTAAAAGACTAAAACCTAATTCGAATTTCCATATTCGTTTATTGTTTACGACCGAGTTTTAAAGTATGATTATTTACGATGAAGGAGGAAGTCAGCACAAGGACAGGACGGAAGATTGAAGATCGGAAGCTCGTATAATAGTTCTGTAAACTCAAGGTGGGCTTTTATATATGAAACAAAATGAGCAATGCTCGAAAACCTTTCTTTATCGCTTTGATAATCGTGTTTTCAAAGTGATAATCATGGCATGAACTATTTGTTTTATGTGAGTTCTCTTGTACTTTATGAGTTAGCCAAAAGGGGTTAACTAAACGATCGGACTTTGAGTTAGTCAAAAGGAACTTTCCAAAGTTTAGTGTACACTGTAGCCTGTGGTGTATGTGGTATCCTGTTGAGGGGTAGCCAACCACGGTGATAATGAATGGTCAAGATTGAACGTAACATCTATGAAAAATGCTTGCAAGCTAAGTTATGAAAATGAGAAAGAAAATGTTTAGTAGACACGGAAAATTTATTGAAAAATCCTGATGTGCTACGGAAATGAAATGCCTGATTATCTAAACTTATGATTATGTTTCCGACAATGTGTCCACTAAGTACCTTTGTACTTAGCCCTGCATATGTTTTCTAAATGTGCAGGTTGAAGCGACGGAAGCGGTGAGGGTTGAGTTAAAGTTGTCAATAGGAGAAGACTTTAATATGTAGTTCACTTTTCCGCTGCTAAACTCTAGACGCTTTTATGTTATGATGTAAACCACTTTTTGGTTTAAGTTTCTGTAAAATAACTTAGATGCTTTTGAGTACTTTGTCGAGTGATCTTTCAAGATCAACTCTTTCTTTAATTAATGAGGTCTTGTTCATAGAAATTATGCTGTCTTTTATGTATGTTTATTCTTTCATCCCCTTTCTTCCCCGCTTCTTTAATCCAATCCCCAATCGCACCCCGGCTTTGCCGTCCCTCGGGATTTGGGGCTGTGACATATTTTTTAAAATCTAGAATCGTCATCCATGAATTAATTTTTGCGTTATTGTAGTTTGGTTTCCAACTTGTAAAGTCTATAATTTTAATGAGTGAATATTACTATATGGCTAAAGACGAGAACGAATAGTACATTCAATTTTTTTTAAATTAAATTTTGGGTTTATATAAATTTTAAACGAATTTTATAAATTGCACACTCATAAATCAGAGTCGGGATCAACGAATCAATTTTAGGTTCCGGCACACAACATGTGGCGGTAGACGGGCCAATTCTGAACTGACGGGTATTATCGTACTAATTTTTTAGAAAGGAACACATGAATAATTTTTTGATTGAGTTTGAAACAAGTACAATTATATAAATTTCAAACAAATTTGAATAATCCTGAACATACCGTCTCCAAGTGTTTGATTAATCGTCTCCGTAAAAAAACGTCGAACGTGCAGGAAAATTGGCATAAAATTATTAACAATTTGTCAATGTGCCAATTTCGACCCAAAATTATGCCCTTCATTCTTATATACAATTTTAAAAAAAATTATACAAGACAAGAGAGCTTTGAAAATTATTTATAAAAATGAGTTTGAATTAGATTTTAGTTTTTAATGAGCAGTACCTAAAAATATAATAACAAGCAATACTTTTTTTTATACTACTTCCTCCGTCCACGAAATAGTTGCCACATTGTGGACGGCACGTGTTTTAAGAAATTGGTTGACAGTAGTGAATAATAGTGAATATTGTTGTGAGTAGAGTAAGAATCCCACAATAAATGTGAATGAAGTAACAAAAATGATAACCACTTCTTGGACAAACTTAAATGGCAAAAAAGCAACCATTTTGTAGACGGAAAAAATATAACATATTAAATTTTATTAAATAATAATTTTCTATCGATTTTCGACGGAATATGCAATAATTGTATTAAAATAAACAATTTTTTTTTCCAAATTTTGGTTATTTCTCCACTTTTTAAATTCCACCAAAATTCACGACCTTTCAGCTTTTTGATTTTTTTCTTCCGAAAAGTGAAAGGTGCATGCTATGCACTTGCCGAATTTTTCTTCTTCTTCTTTTTAGAAAACAATTTCGATTTTTCTTTTTGATTATTATAAAAAAATCAAATTGTTGTGAGAGGGGTTTGTACCTTTGACGTCAAATATGGAAGTAGTAAGTCAAGGTTCATACCCACTAGACAAATTATATTAATTGTATCATATTGAACATCTATTATTATATAAACAAAAACGATTCTGTATACAAAATATAATAGATTTTAAATATGTTTTTGTCCAACATCGATTTAGATATAAAATATAATAGATTTTAAATATCTACTAAAATCTTGTGTCCCACATCGGTTTTTCAATGAAACTTTTCATATTGAAAAGCCTATAAATACCTAGAATCACTCATCTTTTGCACCACCAAATTTATTTGGTCAATTTATTTATTAGTGGCCGAATAAAGAACTATATTTTTATAGTTCAATTAATTTAATTTAATTTGATCAATTTTTTAGTTGGCCGAGTAAATAATTATTTTTTTAGGGAACCAATTTATTAGATGACCTAATAAATGGTTCTAAAATAATTTTGCTAATTTATTGGTTGGCTAAATTAAAATTTGATATATTCTAATATTTTTTATTTTATTTGATAAAAATATAAACGAAAACGACGATACGTAAAAAAATCATATAATTCACAAATTTTTTGAATTTAAAATTAATATTTATCATATTATATTCTATATATATTTATATATTACATAGAAATAAAATCTTTAAAAGATCAAATCTTCGAAAACGTTATCCATTATTATCTCCATTCCTATTTATCTTAATTCTCGTATTTTCAGCATTATATATACAAAAATATATTATAATATATATATATATAGGGTGGATCATATGAGAACACTATTTTATATGAGAAATAAGAACAAATCTCAACTTTTTATTCATGATGATCTATGGCTAATAACGATTCTTTCATTATAGTTCCTTTCTTTTTGCGAAGGATAAAATTGTAAGACCGATCCTTCAATTGTAAGTTTGTAACCGTCAACTTACGTGAATCATGGGAGTATTATCAAAACTCTTTCAATTTATTCTAGCACTTCAATTCCAATTTCCAACGATATTTATTATAATTCCACTATCTTTTATATTTATTTTGCCATTAATTTTTTTTCATATTCGCTTTTCATACATACTTTTTTGAGATTCACAAATGATTTGCTTGATTTAAAAATTTAATTGCTCTGTGCAATTTAATATAAATTATATGTATATATTGCTACATTAGTTTCGTGTCCACATATATTAGATTAAAGCATATTATTTTATTATGTGTTTTGCATCAGATAATCAGATTTTTGGTATTGTATTTTCCTTATTATGTTAATGCAAAAACAACCTTGTAGTAATGCATCAACCATTAATGCATAAACAATACTATATTATTGCATCAATATGAAAAGAATTCATAACGTATTAGGGTATATTTTTTCAAGTTGTTTTATTAATTTATTAAGTTGATTGTATGCATATGAAATGCATGAATTAATTTTTGCCATATTCATATTCATATTCATATTATTATATGTTTTTATTGGAGGGGATCACATAGGAACTAATCTCGATAGTTAATTTTTTATTTATCTACGGTCTAGATGGATTGCTACATTAAATCATTGTAATTTGTCATTAAAAGTATAGTAACCATATGTGCATTAAGTTAGTGTAATTTGTGCATTATCTTGTGTTAATTTGTGCATCATCATATTTTTTGCATTAAGGTAATGCATGTGCTTTTACAGACCCATATAATAATAGGTTCGAACCTACCCGAACAACATCTGTTTTTGATTCATTGTTTATTATATATATGGAGTATATTATAATGCATTAAATTTGAAAATTAATGATAATGACTGAATAAGATAACTAAATTAATTTTATTAAATGTAAAATACCATTTAATAATCTTAAAATAGGATAATTAAATCAAAAATATTACTTTTAATCCCAATTAAAATTTATTGACTGAAGTTTTATAATTCTAAAATTAGACTTTAATTATCCCAAAATATGATATATTAATAATTTATTAGGTATCTTTAATCATAGCAACGATAATAAAAAACCAAAATTAGTTTCATTAATCCCTTATTTTTGTTTGTGCATGATTTCTTGTATCATAATGCATAAATATATACCAAAATGCATTAGTTGTAATGCACGAGAAGCCCAGAAACCTTTGGAAAAAAATAATTGTGAGAAAGTTTTCTGATTTTGATTAATGATCAATATAAAATAAACTATTTTAAAGGAGTAGATTCTTGAATAGTGTGTTGGATAGAAACAAATGCTACACGATCAGCGTAATTTCAGGAGATGATGATATGGTAAGGTTTTATTTTACCGTCCTACCCTTTATCAACTCAATTATATGTTTTAGACGATTTATGCATTAATTTGTGTGATTGGTTTAAACAAAATCCGTTCGTTCATCTAATTTAATCAATGGTCCTGAATTGTTCTTAATTCTCACTTAAGGGGATGTTCTCATCAGATCCACCTCCTATATATATATATATATATATATATATATATATATATATATATATTCTCATATGATAACATTAAGAATATACATCCAACGTTATCTATGTTAATTCTCACATCATATTATCTCACAATCAAATTAAATTATTTAAAAAATAGATAAAATTCTTAATCAATTCATCACACATATCAATTCACGCCTCGTATGTATATAGAAGCAAAATCAGTTCTTACAAAATCATCAAGTATATATTTTCTTAGACAAAATAATTTCTAATTTAATTTAATAGAATAAATATGTTTATCAAAGAAATAATCAATTCTTAACTGACACTTCAATTGATTTTTTTAGTAGACGGGCCGATTCCGATGAAAACCGTGGTGACTCATACTTGAAATTTATTTATTTTATCTTTTATATTACCGGGCGGTTCTGACTTAGAATCGTCAGGTAGACAGCCCGACTCCGTTCAAAATCGTGGGGTAAACAGGCCGATTCCGATGAAAATCATGGTGAATGGGTCAGTTCTGACACATAACCGTGAGGTTAGACGGGTCAATTTCTAACCGATAGTTCAAGTGATTTTTTTTTATTTTTATATTGAATTCATAATGTAGGATTTGGATCACCTTGACATTCTTCAAAATTACTTTTCTTCTCTAAATCAATGTGAGATAGAGGATATTTTCTATCAGAACGATCTACCTCATTATCTTACATCAATTTTAAGAAGAATTTATGGAATAGTGATTTCCCGTCGAAAATACGCTAGTTTATTATATTTAAATACGTTCCTAACTCTCATTCATCAATTTTCTTAATTTTGTAATGTATATATTTCGTATTTCGTGTAAATTTTCTAATTTATGTTAGTTTTAATTTAATGTAATGTTTGCATTATTAATTAATGTAATTTTTTTATTTAAATTATGCAATGTTTCATAAATTTCAAAATTAATTCTATCTGACTTCCCATCAAAACACACTAATACAACATTGAGATGAAATGTTTAATAGCGACTAAATTCACCATTTGAGCTTTTTTATTAGGATCATCACTATATATAGCTCCAAATGTCAAAAATACAAATAAA
Source organism: Schizonepeta tenuifolia (assembly GCA_029490685.1). Taxonomy (NCBI): domain Eukaryota; kingdom Viridiplantae; phylum Streptophyta; class Magnoliopsida; order Lamiales; family Lamiaceae; genus Schizonepeta; species Schizonepeta tenuifolia. The sequence goes on from CM055958.1 coordinate 23,440,823, forward strand.
ATAAAATACAGGCCCATTACCCAGTCTTTTATTTGTAGTCCTTTTTATATTAGGCCCGAACTTCTACCACAAATAAACCCTAATATTGCTCTATATATTTCCCCATTTTCTCCTCACCGTCTATCTCTCTCTAGGTTTTCTCTCTCTAGCTCGGACTCGGATCGATTCAAATTTATGACTCTCCTCCTATGGATTGTTATTTCAGCTAATCGTCGCTTCTACGATTTAAAATAAAATTACTGAGAATTTCAATTTTCCGTTGCGTCAGTGATGAAGAAATTCAAGGCCGGTTTCTCAAAACATTCGCAGCGGCCGCCTAAGAACTTTCGCCTTCGCCAGGCTTGAGAGTTTATGCTGCTCCTTTCCTTCCTTGGATGTCTGAGGCTCTCTAATCTCTCCTCTTCATAACTTTTACCTATTATTTTTAATTTTTTTTTGAAATTTTTTTTATGGCTGATTAGGTTTTAGAGCAGGGACTAAACGTTTTCCCCTACTGCAATTGAAATTTTGTTTTGGGGATGAATGCGTCCCTCAAATTCAACCATCCTTCACTTTGTTAGCATTTTTTATCCGTAATTTGCTGGCCATAATTGGATGAAAATTTTGTTTGATTATTATAATTGAATCGATAATTCGAATAATCGATCTGTGATGATAAATCCGAAGGCTTGTTTCTCAAAACATTCGCAGTGGCCGCCTGAGAGCTTTCGCCTTCGCCAGGCTTGAGAGCTTCTGCTGTTTTTCTCTTTCCTTGGATGTCTGAGATCTTCTATTTCTTCCAATTTCAAATCATTTCAACTTTTTTTCTCTTTTTGAGATCTTCTATTTCTTCCAATTTCAAATTATTTCTACTTTTTTTTTCTCTAATTTAATCTTTTATGATGCTTGCTGATTCTTTTCGGCGAACGAGGAAAATATTGCAACGAATTTTGCGTGTAGATTTATTCCGACTTTTTTGAACCAGTAATTCAGTAATCTAATGTAATGTAATCTAATGTAGATTTAATTTTACTGAAGTCTTTATAAATTTAATTTTTAATTTCTTGTCCTTGAATGGACAATTTATACGCTCTATGTTAAAAAAATAATAGAAACTAAATTAACGAAATTTATTTGACTTTTTGTGTAGGAAAAAGAACGGAGATTAAGGGGTGCAGTGGATGGTAGAGTTTGAGGTATTTTTAAGGAGTTTGAAATTTAAGGGTATTGGGTATTAGATGCAAAGAGTTTGCCGTAATTAAAAATTCATGCAAATCCTGGGGTATTGGATGCGTTGTTTTTAAATTTCCTCAAATTCTTTTGGTATTCAACATCATATGGATTTGGACGTAATTCTTTTTGCCATGGATTTGGACGTAATTCACTTGTCAAAATACACAGAGTGAACTTCGGCCTCTGGACATGGGAGTTCGACGTAGTAATTTATTTCTACGAGCTCTCACAAATGCGATCGCGGAATATAAAAAAATAGTTCGACAACATAAAAAAAAATAGTTCGACAACATAAAAAAAAAATTGTTGAACTGCAGAATATCTCCAAAACCTTCAAATATTTAACTACTTTAGCCTCAATTCTAAGATCTCTCATCAAAGCCCAGTCCATATATCTTAGACGTGAAATATGATTATCAGTAAATTTAACATATACTAGACCCTCCCAATCAGATTTCAATTCAAAGGGAGCTTCATACCTAGCTGTGAAGTCTTCAGGAGGGTTTTCAGTTGCAGCAGAACTGCCGGCATTCTTTGTACGTACCATTTTCACGCGACCAAATTTGACACGTGACCGTCGAAATTGAAGATTCTATGAGATCGCTGGGAAGCCGCAACCGCGGGGAAGGAAATCGATGGTGAACTGTTTTGACAGCGGCGGAATGCGACCTTCCCACTCCTGACGGCAAATATGGGGCGGGAAGGGAAGGCGGCGGTGGTGGAACTGGGTTTGAGGGAGTTTGGACTCAAAGTTTGAGATTGAGGAAGCGTCGATGATAAAAAAACAAGACTGTCTCTCAAGGCGCGGGGATCTCGCGATCGTGGAGGAGGGAAGGCGGTGGAGTTGTGGCCGCGATGAAGGAGGGGAAGGTGGAGAGACGGCGGTAGAGGAGAGAAAGTGAGAAAGCGATGTGTTCAAATGTGGGACAATTAGGGTTGGGTGTTGATTTTTAATCCCCGATCCTCAATTTGAGACACATGATCGTGCATAACCCGCGACCGCGGGGGTTCACGCGCGACCGATATAAACACGCGATCGCTTGTGTGTGGATTTCAATTCACCCGAACTCCTTAAAAATCCAGCCCGAAATTTCCTAAACCCCACCCTCAACTCCCCTAAACTCCCCCAAAATACCATTGAATCCAACTCCTTGGAGTTCATTCTATGGAGTTCAATTACATTAAAATCCACATCATTGCCAATCGTATACACCCCCTAAGAAAATGCATTACATGTAAATTATATGTTTAGTGTTGTGATATAATATTTTTTAATTGATTGTTGAACGTGATAGATGGATCTGTCCACAAATTAAATATTCATTTGTGTTCCGGTACGAAAATTAAGAAAATTGTTAAAGTTGTTTTGAGTGCAATAAAAGTTAAAATGTAGGGGTAGTAAGATAATGCAGATGTTTGGCTGAGCTTTTAAGCTTGTTAAAACAGCTTATAAGCTGTTCATTATTAAGGATTTAGGAGTTTACAAGCTGTTTTAAAGAGCTTTTAAGCTCAACCAAACACCCTCAATGACAAAAAAAAGTTAGAATGTAGGAATAGTAAGATAATGACAAAAAATAATGGTAATAATAAAAAAATGGTGGTATTGACTAAAAAGTAGGAATAAAGTTGTTGTGACAATCCAAAAATAGGAGTGAAATTGTTGTCTGGTGGGTCATCAATGACAAAGGATAGTAAATAAAAGAAAAGTAAGAGTATATGATTATACAAAAAGGTAAGTAGGTATTTGATTTGTAGATTAAATAATATGGGTAAATAGGTATTTGATACAAAAAATATCGTAAATAAAGGAAAAGTAGGAGTATATGATTGTACAAAAAGGTAAGTAAGTATTTGATTTGTGGACTAAGTAATATGGGTAAATAGGTATTTAATACAAAAAGGTAAATAGGTATTTGATTTGTGCACTAGACAATATGGGTAAATAGGTTTTTGATTTGTGGACGGGGGGAGTATTGATAAATAAAATCAATATGAAATCAGTTATGTTTATTTTATTTAGGGGGTGTAATGGATGTAGATTTTGTGGGATTTTAATGGACTTTAAAAGTTTGAGCGTATTCAATTCAAACTTTTAAAAGTTCATTAAAATTCAGGGGTATATGTGGATTTCAATCAGGATTTCAGAAATCCTTTAAAATTCAGCTGTATTGGATATGGATTTTAAAAAGTCTACAGAAATCCTGATGTATTAAACATTCCATGAACTTTAAACTCCATGAATTTTGTAGGATTTCATCTAAAAAAATACACACGATAAAATTTACTCGATATCAACTGAATTTCCAAAATCCATGCGTCCTCAGCACCGGGTGAGCAATCGGGTCCCTGGGCGTTCCCAGCCGCTGGATGTCACTCAGCTGAGCCCCAACGGTCGTGGCGCTAAAAAAAATTCTTTTTTCATATACCCAGCGATCGCCGGAGTAAGATGGATATCATCGCTAAATGATGAAGGCTCAACAACAGTAACAGGGGAATCAACTCAAGCCACTCCCTCACTGGACACCTCTACACCAGCAACGATGGAATCAAAAACCCACAAACAGAAGAAACCCAAAAATTCAGGAAACAAAAGACTATCCACACAAATAATTCAGATTCTCTCTCTCTCTCTCTCTCTTTCAGATTACGGCGATCTCCTCATATAATTTAGACTAGATTGATGGCTTCCCTCAATGTGTGTGTGTGCGCACCTAATATATAGAGGGCAAACATAAAACCCATTTGATGAAAAAGGTCAGAAATGGTAGTTCATAGACGTAGCTCGGAGGCCGCAACCATCCCAGCGGTCTCCCACTTCCAGCGATCGTTGGGGTTCTTCAGCGATGGCTGGAGTGCAGCGAACGCTCGGATAATGAATTTCAAATTCAACAAAGTCCATAAAAATCCACCCAAATTCCACAAACTCTACTCCCAAAATCTCACAAAATCAATCTAAAATCCTATACTCCATAGACGACTTTTCAAATCCATGAATTTTTTAAAATCCATTAAAATCCATCAGAATCCACGTCCAATACACCCCCTTAAATTAATATTTTCTATTTTGTAGGTTACGCTGGTCGCTAAGGGACATATGAAGCATTATTATTCGTTTTGAATGAAAGTTTCTCCTGCAAGACTTGCATTTTATTTGCTGAAATTCAATTGTAATTTTCATCTTGATGAACTCACTCTAAGCCGTCAAAGAAAAATCTTGCATTGCAGAAAGGTTTATCAACTTATGTTAAATTTTATTTGTTTTTAGTGTGTCAATAGTTAAAATATTGAGTGGAAGTACAAGCTTCTTTATTCGATGTAGTGTATAATAAAGGTCAAGAATTCAATAGAAAAATACAAACAGCGAAACTTAATTTCAGAGGGACTTTTAGTCTTATGATTTAACTTCGCTTAGTATATGAAACATTAAACTAATTAAACGCCTCTTATCTTCTAGTATGATTTTTTTAGGTTCGGACCCCATGACACGTCTCTATAGGTCGAACTTGTCACACTTGTACTTGGAAAGTATGATTTACCTGCCATGTGTGATTTATAGGCTACTGCACAAGGAACGAGGGTTTATCCAGTACGCATCGAAAGTAGCGGTTGCGGATTTGCACGACATAAAAAAAACTATTAAACGAAAACTACAATTGGGAATACTTGCAACATCTTTAAATGTACTCATCCCTCAAAATACTTGAGAAACATTAAATAAATTCATTTCGATAATTTTAATTTGGGATTAGTATGAAAAAGTTTATGCTAGCACCTAATTTATTAAGAGTTTATCAAAAAAAAAAAAAGGCCACATTCGACCAAAAAACAATAATTTTGTCCAACTACTTAATTTACAACAAAAGAGGCCAATTTTGAGATGATAAGACAAAAATAGCCTTACTTTTTCACCAACAATCTTATTTTCTCTCCTACTTTATTTTCAAAATCTCATAGCATCGTATCACCGTCCACCACTTATTTTGCCACCACCGCTGCCACTGCTGCCACCACCGCCACGACAGCGAGATACGATTTTCGAAATCTCGTAGCATCGTACCACCGTCCGCCACCTCCGCCGTCACCACCGTGGCGATGTACGATTTTCCGAATCTTGTAGCATTGTAACACAGTCTGTCACCTATTCTGCCACCGCCGCCATCGCGGCGGCAAGGTATAATTTTCGGAATCTCGTAGCAACGTATCACCATTCGTCACCCATTTGCCACTGCCACCGCCATCACCGCGACGGCGATTTACGATTTTCAGAATCTCGTAGCATCGTACCACCGTCAGCCACCTATTCCGCTACCGCCGCCGCCACCACCGCGGCGACGATGTACGATTTTTCGAATCTCGTAGCATCGTACCACCGTTCATCACTCATCCCGCCATCGCCGACGATGTACGGTTTTTGGAATCTCGTAACATCGTACCACCGTCCGCCACAGCCGCCACCACCATTGCGGCGACGAGGTACGATTTTCAAAAATCATATCTTGCTGCCGTGGTGGTAGTGGCGGCTATGACGGAATGGATGGCAGAAAATGGTACTATGTTACGAAATTCCAACATTTGTATCTCGTCGTCGAGGTGGTCGTGACGGTGGTGGCGGAATGGGTGACGGACGGTGATACAATGCTACGAAATTCCAAAAATCGTACATTACCACCGTGGTGGTGGTGGTGGCAGCGGTGGCGGAATGAGTGGCGGACGGTGGTACGATGCTACGAGATTCCAAAAACGTACATCGCCGTCGCAGTGGTGGCGGACTATGGTACGATGCTACGAAATTCTAAAAATTGTACCTCGTCGTCGCGGTAGTGGTGGCGGAATAGGTGGCGGTCGATGGTACGATGTTACGAAATTTCGAAAATCGTACCTCACCGCCGCGGTGGTGGTGGTGGCGGTGGCGGAATGAGTGGCGACTGTGGTACAATGCTACGAAATTCTGAAAATCGTACCTCGCCGCAGCAGTGGTGGCTGCGGACGATGTTACAATATATGCTACTAGATTCCGAAAATTGTACCGCGGCGGTGGCGGAATGAGTGGCAGACGGTGATACGATGCTACGAGATTCGAAAAATCGTACATTATCGCCGTGGTAGTGGCGGCGGCGGTGGTGGAATGGATGGCGGACGGTGGTACGATGCTTCGAAATTTTGAAAATCATCTTGCCGCAGCGGCGGTGGTGGCAGAATGAGTGGTGGACGGTGATACGATGCTACGAGATTTTGAAAATAAAGTAAAAGAGAAAATAGGATGGTTGGTGAAAAAGTAATGATATTTTTGTCTCATCATCTCAAAATTGACCTCTTTTATTGTAAACTAAGTACGCGGACAAAATTATTATTATTTTTTGATCTAGAGTGTCCTTTTTAGTAGTTCACTCATTTATAAACGTATAAATGCTAAAGGTCATTTTTTTTTTTCCTAAAGGTAGAAAAAGATTGATAGTAGCAGTTTTACACTTTCATATTGCTACTATTGTTTTTTTTTTCTCTTTTTTTTTTTTTTTTTTTTCCAGTTGATGCTATAAGCTACATTATCTTATAATGTGGTAGACATTATGTCTACTAGCTACTCTTCTTAAAGCATCCTCAGCTGGATCATCCGCTGAGTCGAGCTAGCTTTTGAATGAGCGAGCCCAATAACGAGTCAAATAAGGATGAGCCTGGCTAATCTTATCGTGCCGGGCTCAAGAGAGGAAAATGGAGGGCACGTTTATCACACGCGTAATAAAATAAAAATAAAAATGTAAGTTTTCTAAAACTGGAGCATGGCTTGATAGTTGAGCCATCATCACTTGTTAACGTTGATGGCAAGGGTTCGAAACCTTTTTTTTTCATCTCTTTTTTTTCCCTTAATTGTTTATGTTTTTGCTCTTTACATTTTATCATTTTTATCTTCCTTCACTTTTTTTCTTAGTTATTTTTTTTTTCTTTTGCTTAATTGCTTTTTCTTTCTTTTTCATTATTTTTAAATTAATGTAATTATCTTATGCTTAATGTATTTTTCTTGTTTTCAATTAATGTATTTTTCTTATTTATGTTTAATGTAATTTCATTTCATTTCAGTTAATATAATTTTTTATTTAAATTAAATAAAAATTCCAAAAATCAAAACTAATTCATACGAGTCAACAAGACGAGTCAAACCAATACCACAGTTGGCTCATAAATGGGCCCGTAGCATGGTTGAGTCAATTGAGGCTCAACCAATGCTGATGCTCTTACTGGCTCCATTTGGGTCAAATGACGTCGGAATAGAAGGGTCAAATGAAACCAATGATAATAATAATAATAATAATAATAATAATAATAACCTTGTAGATTGGAGAAATTAAACCCAAAAATGTTACAATTACTCCGAAGGACTGCACTCAAATTTACCTCTATGTATATTAAGTATCTAGATTAATGCAGTAGGAATAACCTTACTAGTTGTAATAATTAATAGTAGTAACAATATCTGGAGCCTAGCAGGGTCAAATGGAATGAATAAATAATTGATATTAGAAACAATTGTTGGTATATTTCTTGGTTGTTGGCGGAAGAAACTAGCTAGCTAGCTCGTTGCCAATTCTTTAATCGCCGGCACCATTGTCTTCTCCTTTTTTTCTCTCACTTATCCCACAACCTTATCATCTCATGCATGCTGATCAATTCCTCGGAATAATCAAACCATACTCAGCTGGAGATTCAACATCATAATTAATGGGCTGCGTTCAGGCCAAGGACACATCATGCAGCCCCCACTCCACACTCGAGAGGTTGAAACTCGACAACGGCTACGTTAGAGTCGAAAATGCTACCAAGCGGGGCGGAGTCGGGGCAGCGGAAGCGGGGGCATCTGGCGGAGGAGGAGGAGGAGAGAGGAGGATCAGCAGGGAGAGTGAGAGGAAATACGGCGGGCAGAGGATCTCGGCCAAGAAGATCGTGGCCGTTGATGAGACGATGGTTGATGGATGGCCGAGATGGCTTGTTGAGAATGTGAAGGGGGATGTTTTGGCCGGCTTGGTTCCAAAGAGTGCAGATTCCTATGACAAGCTAGCAAAGGTTGGTGATTGATGAGAATACATATACCATATGATATCAACATTTAATCTTTCTTATTAAAAAATTTATCCAAGAAAAAAAAAAAAAAGATTAGATTTTTAATTTCTTCGTGGGGGATTATTGCAAATTACCCTCAAATTGGATTTGCCTTAGAGGGTAGCTTCACATAGTACATGCCCTTTGATTCATCTCGAGTGAAATTAATCATAAAGATTTGGATTTTGCTAAATGGGATTGTCACAAAATGTTGGTTTTATTTGCTTTAAGCACGTTGAGATCGACAGGTGACCTTAGGGATAGCCTATTAGTGATATGACCTTTTTCAAATTACAGGTAGGTCAAGGAACATACAGCAATGTGTACAAAGCGCGCGACAAATCAACCGGAAAAATTGTCGCCCTAAAGAAAGTCCGATTCGACACATCGGAGCCACGAAGTGTGAAATTCATGGCAAGGGAGATCATCATGCTCAAGAAGCTTGATCATCCCAACATCATCAAGCTTGAAGGAATAGCAACTTCAAGAATGCAATACAGTCTCTATCTAGTATTTGATTTCATGCCTTCCGACTTAACCAAAGTCATATCCCGCCCCGAGGGAAGGCTCACCGAGCCTCAGGCAAAAACCTATATGCTGCAGCTCCTCTCGGGCCTGCAGCATTGCCATGAGAAGGGAATATTACATCGGGACATAAAAGGATCTAATCTCTTGATTGATAAGAATGGAGTACTCAAGATTGCGGATTTCGGGTTGGCAAATTTCTACAAGAATAAGCCAAAGCGACCCCTCACAAGCCGGGTTGTGACACTATGGTACAGAGCTCCGGAGCTCTTGCTTGGCTCCACGGATTATGGCGTTGGCATTGATCTCTGGAGTGCAGGCTGCCTCTTGGCGGAAATGTTTGTTGGACGTCCTATTATGCCGGGTAGGAATGAGGTAAATTTTTTTAATAAAATTATATTACTACTACATCTACATCTACATCTACATCTATAGCGTGAAGTAACAACTTGCTAAACATTTGGAAGATTTGACAAGTTTTTATGTTTGGAGTCCAGATTGAACAATTGCACAAGATTTTCAAACTATGTGGATCGCCATCCGAGGACTATTGGAAGACGGTGAAGCCACCGGCGACCTTCCGACCTCCACAACAATATAAGCCTAACTTCGAAGAGGCATTCCCACATCTTCCGCGAGCTGTGTATGGCCTTTTGAGTAGACTTTTATCGCTCGATCCAATTTCTAGAGGAACTGCTGATGCTGCTCTTAGACACGAGGTGAGTAATGTTTCTCTTTACCTATACACGTTTACATGAGAATAAGGCAATTGTGTGATTTTAACCTAATGATAAGAAAAAGTAAATATCTTGATATTTTACACTTGGCGAGTTTTGATTGTAGTTGTTCACGGCAAGTCCCTTGCCGTGTGGCCCGTCCGGTCTGCCCGTGATGAGCACGGGTGAAAACGGAGCGGTCCAATCAGTGAACCGGAGAAGGTGTGTTATACTATAACTATTTAGAATGTGAATTAAATGGTATAGTAATCTCCAACTCCAAATGTAGGAATATGAACTTGCATGTTTTCTTTTTTATAAAACAGAATTGGTGATGCAAAACAACAATCTCAAAATGGTAAGGGCACTCATAGAAGAAAGGTCTCATTCTCTGGTTTCCTTGGTGAGGAAGCATATGCCAAACAGGTCAATCTCTCTCCTCTCTCCAATATTATATGCATCATTGCATTAGTAAAGAAAACAAATTATATTGAACGGGACGAAGGAAGTACTAAATAAATATGCAGCCAGAGAATAATACTACTAAATTACTTATAATATCAATAAACATACATAATAGAAAAGATGTTAAAATTAATGTTGCAGGAAATGGAGATGACAACTAGCTCAAGCAACACATCGTCGGCGACAAAATCGAGCAGCGGTCGCCGCCACACTCCGCCGGCGTCTCCAACTCCAGCGGCATTCCGCGCTGTCCACAACCGCGCGGCAAAAACAGAGGCTCATCCAAATGCACTGAAAAACATAAAGAATTATCCTCTGCTTCTCGCCTCCTTAACCGAAGCTGCTAATCACCTAAAGGAGAGCAACTCCAGCCTCTACCGCCGTTCGATCTCTAATATCGATTTTAGAGATCTTGATCTTGAGAAGATCTCCAAGCTTTTTGGTGTAGACGATAACTAATTAATGACGTTTTCACACGTTTTAATTTGTGTCGTGAAGTAGCTCCGGATGAATAATTATGTAAAGCGTCTAGTTTGGATCCGGATTATTATGTGCAACTTTATACACTCTCTCCGTCTCAATTACAATGTTTCATTTTCTTTTAAGGATATCTCAATAGCAAGATCCAAAAGTAGAAACAATTAACTCTTCAAAAGCTGTAAAAATTACCACTTTTCATCTATTTACTCTTGAATACCTTGTATTCAAAAAAGTGAGACTTTATTATTGGGACGGAGGTAGTACTTATATAAAAAAAAACTGTTCTTTCTACGCATAGAACTTACAATTTATCAAAATTGTATGCAAATTATTGTGCTAAAGCTCCCATTAATATGAACTCTTCGCTTGAAAACTATAATAATATTATTTAAAAAAAAAGAAAATCCTCTAATAAAAGAAAGAAGTTTAGAAAACACCCACGAGCCATTTTTCGGCATCCGTCCCCCTACACGCGTTGCCCCTGCCCCACTCCTCTACGATCATCGTAGTCGTCGTCATTATTATTATTATTATTATTATTATTATTATTATTATTATTATTATTATTATTATTATTATTATTATTATTATTATTATTATTAAATAATCCATTGAAACTCAACTAAAAATAATTTTGTAATATCTATATAAAATAGCTAAAAAATAGTAGTTTTTTTTGGTAAATAATAATTTGTTTCACCATAGTGAACAATAGAAGAAATACAAATATCTTGCAAATGATAAATAACCAAATAATAAATTATATCATTATAACTTTGAAAAAACGTATCTTTCTCTCAACGCTTACCCCTCACTCTCTCTCTAGAGTTTCTCTTAAAAGACTTATATTTTAAAATAGTTTTATATACTATTATTTAGAAGTTGTTATGTTGTTTGCGTTAATTATATATCAAAATAATTATGCCGATGAGACTTAACTCTAGTCTATGGCTGAGGTACCTCAAGTCTCTATTTAGTGAGAGGTCTTAAGTTCAATCCCGTCAGAGTGCGGTGTAGTATATTTCCACCATATTTGGTGGTGTAATGGTCTCGCCTGCGTGCAGAGTCGTAGTCTCACCCTTGTGTCGTATATAGGTCTGACCTATATGGTGGTGTAATGATTTATTTGATAATATACATATATACCTCCTTATAATTCGCTAAAAAAACTATAATTATGAATAATAATAAACCAGATAGTCATTTCAAATCTAAATTTGTTGAAATTTTTCTACATCTCAATTAAAATAGTGACTTTATTATATATACTCGTTGCAAACCTGTTGGGTAATAGTACTCGATAAAAATCTTATCACTGCAAAGTTAATATTAAATGGAGCACCGAGGAGGGGCATATGTTGCAATGTCTTTAATAGCATGCTCTTACTTCGTTTTTCCATTAATAAGTCATCCAATTTGGTGCAATTTAGCTTCAATAGCAACGTGGGAAGTGAGATAGGTAGCGTTTCTCCTCGTTTCTAAAGAGGAAGAGCGGAACAGTCAGAAATGAAAATTAAGAAAAAATGTCGAAAGCTTGTAAATGAAATCTAGTTTTAGCCCAGTATTTCAGGCTTTGAGAAGGGTTAGCCACTTTGAGATCTCTCCCCTACTCTCTGATTCCGCCGATACGATTATAGTACCGTTTATTTTCCTATTATTAATTGATTAATAAAAATTGTTTTTTTATGTCTATTTGAATCGTCTCGTTGGTTTGAATCATCTAATCTTAGTCAAAGGTCGAGAAAGATATATTCATTTTCATTATGTAGTTTTTAAATCTAAATTTGCTTAGAATTTTTTTACATCTCATTAAAATTGTGACTTTATTGTATATACTCGTCGCAAACCTATTGGGTAATAGTACTCGATAAAATTTTATCATTGCAAAATTAATGTTAACTAAAATTAATAAAAATTATTCTTTTTATGTCACTTTGAATCGTCTCGTTGATTTATTGTAAATAATATCTCTAATCTTAGCCAAAAGCCGAGAAAGATATATTTATTTTCATTATGTAGTTTTCAAATCTCAATTTGCTTAGATTTTTTTACATCTCGATTAAAATTATGGCTTTATTATATATGCCAGCCGCAAACCTGTTGGGTAATAATACTCGATAAAAATCTGAACACTATAAAGTTAATTTTAATTAAAATTAGTAAACAATGTTCTTTTTATATCTAGTTGAATCGTCTCGTTGGTTTATGGTAAATTGATATTTTTAATCTTAACCAAAGGCCGAGAAAGATATATTTACATTTTCAAGATGTTTTTTCTTTCTTGTTTTTAGCCATTTATTCATACATTAGATTCAATGTGATATGAATAATATTTTTGAGCAGACACTAATCAATGATTTTAGAAAAATATGAATGGAAGATAAAGAAAATTCTATGTAGATATATTGATTGAATATATTTATTTAGTTTTTGTAGATATTTTCGATTACAAAATTTCTATTGGCCTCTTAGATGCTGCTAATTTGCTTATTTTGTTGCTTTAAATTTAATTACTCTCACTACTTGAATAATAGAGATAAAGATAGTAATAACAGATATAATAAATAGAGGAATTCAGATGTAATTTGATGTTACTAAGAATTTGATATATTGCTTGAGAAGAATTGAGAACTACAAATAAATGTTCATGTGGAATGTACTAAATAGATGTTGATAGATCCAAATAGATAACAATTATTAGATTAGAATTAGAATTAGATTATATAAATATGAATGCGAAGAATAAAGATAAAGAGATAAAGATAGTAATATTACCTCCGGTCCTCAAATCTCTTTTTTGAAGGAAGTGACACGGTATTAAGGACAAAATTGTTGAATTAGTTATGAGTAGAGAAAAATGATTGAATTTGGTGTGAGTGGAGAAAGGGTCTCACATTCAGAGTAGTGATATATTAATTAATTGAGATAGTGGTGGGTTATATGTGGTATTTTAGGTAATAAGTTGATAAAGTAAGGGTAAGAGATAATAATTTGTTGTTGGGTAGTGTTCAAAAGTAGTTAGGAAGAAATTTGGGAACCGTCCCAAAAAGGAAAGATAGGTAGAAACTTGGGGACCGGAGGTAGTAATAGATATACATGTGAGACAGAGAAATTATTATATACTAATATTAGAAATAATATGTGTATTATTATGAAGGGTAAATTGCATGTAAAATCAAAACGTTTCACCGAATTCGCAAATTGAACATTTTTTTAAAAAAACGTTTTATAAAATCAAAACGTTTTAATTTTTTGCAATTGATGTCCGATGACCGGTTTTCCCCAACTTAAAGCTTGCGTGGCAGTCGGAGTTGACACGCTGGCCTCGCCGGAAGCCAAAACGACGTCGTTTCGAATTTAATAAATTTTTTTTTTCCACCTCACCTTCTCCCCCATCTCATCCTTCTCATCCTCCACCACTCTCCCCCACCTGAAACCCGCCGCCACCGCCCAAATCGCCGGCTTCACCACTACCCTCTCCCGCACGTCGACCACCTTCCCCACCAAGCCCCTCTCCATCCTCTCATCCCTCTCATCCCCGTCCCCTCTCCCCATCTATATCCTCCCCATCTATATCCTCCCCATCTCCTCCTCCCCATCTCCTCCTCCACCACTCTCCCCCACCTGAAACCCGCCGCCACCACCCAAATCGCCGCAGCAACTCCGACAAAATTAGGTGGAGACACCTTGGAAGAAGAAGCAGCAACATCAGCCGGAATAGCCGCAATATCAGACGGAAAACCAGAAGGGTTGATTGCTGGAGAATCAGCACTAGCAGACGGAAGAGAAACAACAGGGATGGCGGCTGCCGGAATCGCGACAGCCGGAATCGCAACTGCCGGAGAAGCAGCAGCCACGTCCTTATGTGCCAAATCCTTATCCAAGGATGACGGGGCCTCCATCAAACCTTCCAATCAGTCACCAAGATGACAGAAGCAGTCTGCAATTTCAAGCATCGGCGCTGGAGACTGCAAACAAAACGCCGATGAAAATGAAAATATTTTTTTATGCTTGCGCTTGAATTCCGCTGCGAAATGGTTGACCAAACAGTTATCGAAGTCTTCGCCGCCTAAATGAGTGTCGCCGGCGGTGGCCTTCACTTCAAAAATCCCTTCGTCAATCCCTTGAGTCCGGCGATGGCGCCGGCGTCCTTGGTTGCTTGCCGCTGCGAGTCGTTGAAGTAGGCCGGCACCGTGACGACGGCGTTGTTCACAGTCTGGCCGAGGAAGGCCTCTGCGACCTCACTCATTTTGACGAGAACCATGGATGAGATCTCCTCCGACGAGAACTGCTTCTCCTTGTTTCTAAACTGGACGACGATCATCAGCTTGTCGCCAGGGCCGAGGATGATTTTGAAGGGCCAGAGCTTCCTGTCAGACTGGACGGAGGGGTCGGAGAAGCGGCAGCCGATGAGGCGGTTGGCATCGAAGACGGTGTTCTGAGGGTTCATGGCGAGAAGGGTGAGGTGGGGGAGAGGGATGAGATGGGGAAGAAGGTGAGGTCGAAAAAAAAAAATTTTTTTTGTTTTTTTTTTTATTAAATTCGAAACGACGTTGTTTTAGCTTCCGGCGAGGCCAGCGTGTCAACTTCGACTGCCACGCAAGATTTATATTGGGGGAAACCGATCACCAGACTTCAATTGCAAAAAATTAAAACGTTTTGATTTTACAAAACGTTTTTTTAAAAACATGTGCAATTTGCGAATTTGGCGAAATGTTTTGATTTTACATGCAATTTACCCTATTATGAATAAAAATGACAAAAATACCAGAATCAAGGAAAACTGAAACAGAACTCCGTGGAGGGAGCACTGTTTATTTTCCTAATAATAATAATAATAATAATAATAATAATAATAATAATAATAATAATAATAATAATAATAATAATAATATTATTATTATTATTATTATTATTATTATTATTATTATTATAGGAAACTAACAAAAAAATACCAAAACATAAATAAAACTTCTTTTATAGCCTCTCTTTAAAACACACTCTTTTGTATACCAAAATTCTGTAAAAGTACTAAAATACCCTTAGTTTTCAAAGTCAACCGTGTCAGATTTTTGACTCCGCACGTGGTCACGATGGAAACCCCATCGTGAGGTCACGGTGACAGTCCTATCGTGTGGTCACGATGACACTTCCATCGTGACCAAGACTGATGCATGCGAAACTCATTAATGTATCTGCACATTCGATTTGGTGAATATTTTCGGGTGTACTAGGTAATAAATGAAGCCTCTGAGGTTGGTGGTGGTAGTAATGGGGAAGAATAATCCCCATTCAAACTCATAACCTCATATTCAAACATATACACAATTAACAAACATACACCCAAAAAAAAAAAAAAACGAATCATCATTCCAAGCATCCAAAATCTCGCCCAAGAAGAACGAAAGCATCAACGGGGGCTCCGCGGCGTTCCTTACTTCATACAAAGGTAAGCATAATATGCATAATGTTTGTTCATTTGATATAAGTTGCTGCTGAAATTAGGGTATTGTTAGGGTGAAATTAGGGTTTTCAAAGTATAATACAAGATATGCTTCATCTTATTTCATGAAATATGTTATTTTGTTCATATAATGGTGTCTTAAATTAAAAACTTCATGGCATTGGAGGATTAAAAGAAGTTAAAATACCTAGTTCTAAGCTAACCACGAATTCTGCTATGGTCACGATGCAGAAGTTCACCGTGTTCACGACGGTGATCACCATCGTGAGGTCACGTTGACAATTGCCATCGTGAGCTCACGATGGTGATCACCATCGTGACCACCACAGATGTGTGCTAAACAAGTATTTTCATTGATTGTTTACACTTTATTTTTGTATATTTTCTTAATTTCGGATGTCTTTACGCCGTATTATTATATATCACGGCGGTCATTAGGAGCGATCGACATATATGGATGGGGATTTATTTGTTGTCTACATCGATCCCGGCACGATTAATCGTGCTAATCTTGTGGAACTCATTAGAGAGGGTTTGAATGGTGGGAATGAGACCGAATATGTGTTATGGTACCTCACAACCATTAACGGCATAAAAGCAAAAGTGCTATTGCAGGGCGATTTAGAATTACTTCGACGGTTAGCAGACCCTAAAGAGGATCCGGAGGTTTATGTGATTGAAAACCGCGGGAACTCCGCCCCCGAAGTTAATGTGAGAGGTAGCACCTCGGGTGCACAAGATGATAGTTACGATGATGATTATGATGAATATGATGAAGATTATGAGGAGGATGAAGCGGTGTCTACACCCGAAGATGAAGAGAAAGATCATCATAAAGATTTGCTTGAATCATTGAAAGAAGAGTTTTATGCTTGGATTGGACAGCCGGCACAAATGGATAGGCTCATGGGGCAGCGACACTTTTCATCGGACCATCAATCAGAAAACGAGGTTGAGCATGAGCGTACACAGCGCAATTGGATCATTCCACATCCTGACATTGAAAGCGCAATATCGTTGGCGTGGGTTGAGCGGCCTATCGTCATCAATGGTAGTCTCGAGGTAAGCTCGATATTTCGATTAGTGCAAGAGTTGAGGATAGATGTAGGAATGTATCATTTGGAGCACTTTGTAGAGTGTAAGACCGATCGCTCCGCTTCGAACCGTGCAGTGTACCTATGTAGGAGTGGTAGAAAGAATTGCACGTTTAGGTTGTGTGTTGTAGAATGTGCAACTCTTTTTCGGATTACTAAGTTGACATTGGATCACAGTTGCCGATCAGATTTGAACCGTGCTGCACGTGCAAGGTCGGTGAGTAGCAAGGTGGCCGCATTTTATTTTTCTAAGAAATTGATAGAAGAGAAGGTCGTTCTGAGGCCAAAGGAGATGATGGCAGAGATGCGCATGCGATACAGCGTTCAAATGTTATACAACTTTGCTGTCCGAACAAGGCAGCTAGCGATAAAGAGAATGTACGGTGACTTCCCCTCGTCATATCAGAAGATTCCGTTGTATTTGTGATGGTCCCAATATGAGTTACTGATGTATGGGGGGGGGGGGGGAAATACATCAGTTAGGATTTTAAAATTAAACTCTTGAAAATTACTTCAACCGAGTAAAAAGACTCAGTTGGAATCTCACAGCTGAGTATGCAACCTCAGCTGGAAGAGTTGTGCTGTGCGGAATGTGGTGGAAAATAAACTCGTAAAATAACTCACGCTTTTATGGACGGTTGGTCAAAAACCAAAACAGTTGAGAATGCACAAATGCGGTTTGTATGCTGGTTAGTCAGTCAGATGAGAGAATGCATAAAATAACTGAATAAAGAAAAACACGAGCACACAGAGAATTAACGTGGTTCGGAGCTAACACTCCTACGTCCACGGGGAGTTGTGAGTCCACACAACTCTGTCCAAGTTCTTCTGGACAAACCACTCAGCTTACGCGGGCTGAGCAACCGTTAAGGATAAGTTTGCGGGTACTTATCAACCTTACAGATTAGTTTACGGGTACTAATCAACCTGTCTACTTAGTTACGGGAAAAGTAGGGTCCTAAAACCTTTTCAGGTATGAAAGATAAATGTGTTTCCAACTAAAAGCTCGAACGCGAAGTGAACTGGGATCTAACACTCTACGAACTCTCACAAAGTGATGTTCTCAAGGTTCGATCTAAAGACACTCAGACACAATCTAATGCTCTAGAACTCTCAGCAAGTGATGTTCTTAGAGACTAAATCTAATTCAGCTTGAGTAAGGAATATAGTTCTTTCTTTCGCTCTGTCTCGTCTCGTGTGTCTTCTCTTGTGTGTCTTGTATCTTCGAATGAATGAATGCCTCTATTTATAGGCGGAGAGTATCAACTAGCCATTGGAGGAGCTGTTGATCTCTGTTCTTTGAAAGCGATGGCTTGTCTCTGATCTCTGCAGACTTTCCCGATATGGCATCTGTGCTCTTCTGCTTTCCATCTGAGATAGCCTTGTGTTGGGCCAAATGGGGTAATGACTGAATGGTCAAACCCTCACGTGACTTCCTTTTTGAAATTCAAATCTTAACAACAGACTTCCATCAAGGAGTGGTCGGTTAAGACTTTCGATCTTCAACTAGCTTGTTCTTCGGCCGATGTTCTATCTGTCAACTAATAGTTGAACTCTTAGCTGACTTCATCTTCAAGCTGTTGATCTTCTTGGTTGAGTTCTACAACTGATGTTCTGAAACTGAACACTCAGTTGTTTTCCTTGTATCTGATCAGTTGGGTTCGAACGCTCAGATGACTTTCTTTCATCTGATGTTATCTTCACCTTTATTGCTTCTCATCTGATGAACACTCAGTTGTTTTCCTTACAACTGATGTTCTGAAGACTTCCCCCTTTTTGCAACTGAAGAGATGAACTCTCAACTGTCTTTCTTCACAACTGATATTCTGTCTGAGTGATGCCTTGTTATCTTCAGCTGGAGACCTGTAAAGATAAAATCTTGACAATGCTCAAACAGCGAGCCTAACTACTAACAATAGGTTCTGGCAACATCTACTCGGTTGGGGTCAGTTGGTTTTGGAATTCATCAAAACTCTTACTAATAAATTTCCCAACAATTTCCCCCTTTTTGATGATGCCAAAACCACTTACAACTTTAAACCACTACTGATCTAAACCTCACTAACTTATCTAAAATCTCAGCTGAAATTCTATACAGTCTATAAGATAAAACATCAAAGGGTTAGCACAGTTATAACATGGTATTTAAAAGACTTTGCGATTCAGAGCTTGGACAATGAGGGATTGTTCATCAAGGTGAATCGAATATATATACTTGAAGTTTTCATTACAACTGATGATTACACAGATAGGTACAAAAGCCAAAAATTACAACATTTGCTAGAAAACTAAATTCAGCTAAAAACTTCTGGCCATACTTGCTGAAGATACGGACAAAGATCTCTCTCTTTGCAGCTGATTCGATCCCAGAATCAACTCCATGTTCTCTGCACACTTGTCTTGCTTCAGCCATGAGTTTCCGTCTATCGGGAGTGCTTGTGCCTGAGATGAACGGAGGGCGGTAAGTGACTTTCTTAGGAGCAGGGACGGTGTTCAAGTCATATCCAGCAGTGATCATGGCTCGTTTAAATTGACTGAACATCCCCGGATCCCCAGTATGCAGCTCGGTCAATGCTTCTCTGAAAGCTATCTGTGGATCCTCAGTTGTATAGACTTTTCTGTAGTAGAAGTCATTCACAAATTCTTGTTTGAATGACTCCCAGTCTTCATTCCAATCAACTGGCATCCACATGTCAACGTGCTTAAACCGAGATTGGAGCTTGGACTTCCCTTGCAGCTGATGTTGCCTCTTTCTTGCCTCAGCCTTTGCTTGATGTTTGTTGATTCTTCTTCGGCTACGGCTGGCAATGTTCCTTTCCAAATTTCTGGCAATTTTGTCCAGCTCCTCCTCAAACTTCTTGACACCTTTGGCTTGGCCAGCTGCGAACTTCTTAATCCATGCAGGATTCATATAATCATTCTCCTTAGCACCCATAGCTTTTGCAACAACAATGCACTCTTCGGTTGTGATGCCGTCGAGTTCTGTGTCGAGTTCTGCTGCTACCTCAGCTATGGCATCGTGGGAGATTCCAGCTTGCTTGGCCTGCTCAATGTCCTCAGCCAGTTGATCTCCGACAACAGTAGATTTCTTTTGAAGTTTCTTGTCGGTTGGCTTCCTCGGATCAGACATTTGAGTTGTCTCTGTCTCTTCCAGCTGAGATTTTGAAACTCCTTTCCCCTGAGTTTCAGCTTCCTCTGGCTGCTTATCTTCCCCCTTTTTGGCATCAGCAAAAAGAGTTGCGATTGAGCCATTCAGGGAGGTGAGGGCTTGTTCAGCGAGCTGAACTCGGTTGAATAGTTCATCAACTGCACATTCTATTTGAATTTTCTTTGCCAGTTCACCGTCACCACGCTCTTGTTCTGCTTTCCTCAAGGTGGCGAGAGTTGCGGAGGTTTCGGCTTGAAAGACTGCAAACTCAGCTCTATGAAGCTCGAACTGAGAAACCCATTCTTGATCTTGGATGTGTTGAGACTTAGCGAGGTTGGAGTCGGCGACGGACTTGTATATGTTCAGATCTGAACTGACTGCACGAACTGAGGTCTTGAGTTCATTGATGGCTGTGCTGGAGGATGTTGTGAATGCATCCATCTTCTTTTTCATCTCAACATTATCTGCTAGCAGCTGCTTGTTCTGCTCTTCCTGAGCTTTGATCAGGAGTAGCTGTTCTTCTTTGTTCTGCTGGATGGTTGACAGCAGCTTTGTTCTCAGCTGAGTGACCCTCTCAGATATTAGCTCACAAATTTTGCCTATGGAAGGAGCTGTTTGAGCAGAGGGTCCAGACTGGTCTTGCTGCTGATCTGGTTGGTCAGCTGGTGGGGGCAGTACAGTGACCATGGCCTGACGATTTGCCAGGTACTGTTGAAGTGTAGCCTCTTCCTGCTGAGCTGCTGCTTCAGTTGCATCAATCTCATCGACAAACTCAGCACTCTTGGCTAGCATAGAGTCCAGAAAGGTGACAGCTCCTGCATTGTTGCACAGATCCCTTGAGTCTGTCCCTTCAGCCTTGCTGAGATCAAATCTGCGACTCAGAACAGCGACCTTGTTCTTGTATGCAACCTCAAGGTTGGAGTAGTCGAAGTACTCTCGCAGGCGTGACTCATCAGCCTTGAGGTGGTCCCAGCCATAGATTCGGAGGGTGTCTTCCTTGACATACCAGTAGCTGAAGATGATGCTAAACTGGTATATCAGCTCCGTGCCAAACATGGCAAAGATCGGCATGTGGCGAGCTTCAGGAAACATCCCGACGAGCTTCTTGAAGCAATAGGCCAGCTTGCCTTCATGCTCAGCTACAACCGCCTGATGGTCTTCTTCTTCATTGATGGGGGAGGGTTCCATTGAGTAGGTATATGGTTAAAACAGTTCTTCAACATTGGCCAAAGAACTGGTCACAATGTCGGCATCGAGCGAGAGGCTCGGAATCATTGTCTGAGGATCAGTTGTGAGAATCTGATCCTCTTTGGTTGGTGATTGGGCTGGCTGGTCAGTTGGACTGGGTAGGGATCCGGTCGAGGTTGGGATTCCTTGGACTGTATCAGCTACGGATGGGGGAGAGGGTAAGCTGTGTTCTGACTCCTCAGATGATGACGAGCTATCTGAGGATGAGCTCGACTCAACGACATCTGTTTCCTTCCCTTCCACCATTGACTCTGGATCTCGAGGAGCAAAGGTATACGCAGCTGGGTC
Source organism: Schizonepeta tenuifolia (assembly GCA_029490685.1). Classification (NCBI taxonomy): domain Eukaryota; kingdom Viridiplantae; phylum Streptophyta; class Magnoliopsida; order Lamiales; family Lamiaceae; genus Schizonepeta; species Schizonepeta tenuifolia. Next base: position 23,462,555 of record CM055958.1, read on the forward strand.
AACCGACGGACTTGACTCAGTTGACTTCTCAGCTGGTGTGTCCTCCGCTGGCTTCTCCTCAGCTGGCAACTTCTCAGCTGGTTGCACAACTGGCTGCTTGAATCGAATCTTTGGTCTCTTCAGGAGAGGTACCTCCTCTTCTTCTTCTTCTTCTTCTTCTTCTTCTTCATCAGTCTCATCTCTCAGCTGGCGTTTAGAGGTTGATCTGGTTGTTCGGCCAACTGTTGCAGGAGGTTGAGACTTCAACTGTGCCTCAGAAGTCTGCTTCCACAGCTAGCTTTCCAGCTCCCTTCTTGTCTTTGGGAGTGTATACTGCAGACAAGACATCCTGAGCCTTTTTAGCTGATGGGAACAACAACAACTTCTTCAGGGGAGTTACTTCGCTGTCTTCCCAGGTCATGTTCTGGTCCTTGGTGGCACTGAGGATCAGCGCAGAGATCTTGGTGCCGAAGTTGAGTGAACCTTTCACACTCAACAACCGCTCTCCGGACTCAGTTGTGATCTCGGAAATCTTCTGTTGCTCCAATAGCAACTGATGTTCAAAGTACTGAAGCCAGTTAACCTCGTGTTTCTCTTCCAGAGCCTTCTGCTGCTTCAGTTTAGGGCGGCTGATATCCCTAAACGCTCCACCGTATCCAAATGCACACTTAGAAATGACATCAAACAGAAGTCGATGTTGAGGCTTCAGCTTTGTCCTTTGCATGCTACTCTTCATCTTTTCTGGGATGATCAGTGCCTGCTGAAGGAATTCATCCGCTTCTTTATCAGTGAAGTTGTCGACGATGTCTGTGGCCTGAAGATTTCTTGGAATGATTTTGGCGAGTTCTTCGGACACACGTATCTTGACGTCGGAATCATGGACTGTTCTGGAAACTCCATCGCGCTGTTTGCAGGAAACCGTAGAAACAAGACTAACTTGGGTATCGTGATGTAAGTTTTGATAGAACTCTTCAACTTATTTCCTGAGAATGAGGGAGGGAGAAAGAGTTTCCCATTGAAGAAGGCCGTGTGCGGAGAGAAGATCGGCGAGGGGAGAGAGATCTGGTGACTCCAGCGCGTCCGTCGAAAGGATATGTTCAAAATGTATCTTCGATATCAGCATATCGAATGATTCCTGGAAAGTGGCTGGTTCTTTAGAAACCATCTTCTTGGAGGATTTGGGTGTCATTGTGATTTGCAGAGAAGATATATATATGCAAAGAGGAAAGAGAATATTAGCCAAATTTGGAGAGACAGAATTGAAGACGATGATGAACAGTTGTATTGATATGCACGAATGAGGAAATTAGGAGATATCTTCCTGATTTTCCGCCTTATAAAGGTTTTTGACTCGGTTGAAATCGACGGCTGGGGTTAAATGGCGCGAATCCATCAACGGTTGAGATTACGCGACTGTTGACTATCTTTGACTCGACGTTTTGATCCGAGTTCCAACCAGCGTGTGAGAAGGTGTACAGTTTTCTTGTCAGCCCAGTCGCACTATAAAGTAGGCTATGGATGTTCAGCCGTACTTTACATTTAATGCGACATGATGGCTATTTTTAATGAAACTGACTAGTTCAGGAATGTTTGAATTTGTTTCAAACATTCTCATTTAAGAACATATCACCTTCAGCCATAAATGTTACCTGCCAGCTGATGTCGGAATCAGCTATGTTCCCCTGTTGCGGCATACCATCAGCTGACTCGAGTTCGTCTGTTCAGCTGACGTCTGATGTCTTTGGTTGACGATCTGTTTCAGATATTCCCCCTTCAGCTGAGCTTCCCCCTCCATCTGAGCTTCCCCTCAGATGGGCATCTATCTCTTCACCTCAGCTGGTTCCTCATCTGATGGATCCAACAATCCAAGTAGATCACATAGCATCTTGAACTGCACTTCGGCTAGAGATTTGGTGAAGATGTCAGCTCGCTGAATCTCAGTTGGAGTCTTTTCTCCATGGAAACGTCTTTCTTCTCAACTGTGATCTAGAAACTCAGTTCCATGATTTGATCGGATGGAAATAATTTTTATCTCTTGTTGGTTCGATATCCGATCCATCAACTTGGGTAGCTCATCTCGGGTTTCACTCTTGTGGCGCATGAAGATGGTCCACGTATATCTTGAGTAGTCATCAGTTACAACCAGGGTGTACTCGTTGCCGTTCATGCTCTTTGGTGTAACTAGCCCGAAGAGATCCATGTGGATCAGCTGTAACACTTGGTCGGTTGAGGGAGTTGATTTTAACCGGAAGGAGGATCTAGCGAGCTTTCCCAACTGGCATGCACTGCAGATATGTGTGGTTGAGAACACTCGGTTTGGTATGCCTCTTGCATGTTCTTGTCTGGCGAGTCGGTTATTTGTCTTGAAGTTCAGATGGTTGAGCCTTTTGTGCCACAGCCAGCTCACATCTGAACTACTCTTTGATAGCAGGCAGGTGTTAGGAAGACTACTGTTCCAGTCAACATAGTAGACGTTCCCTGTTGGCGATCGATTTCCCAACAATATGACCTGCTTTGATCCGACATTTTTAACCCTGCAACCCTGTGCATCAAACTTGACAGAGAAACCATTATCACAGAATTGGCTGATGGAGAGCAAGTTATGCTTCAATCCATCAACATAAGAGACATTAGAAATCAAAACATGATTGGTTTCAAGGATACCGTAACCTCTGGTGTAACCTTTTGAGTTATCACCAAAAGTAACTGAGGGTCCTTCTTTCTCCACGAAACTTCCAAGCAAATCCTTCAGATTTGTCATGTGTTTCGAGCATCCACTGTCCATCACCCACATTGTAGCAGACGCTTTATTCTTCCTCAGCTGTTTCTCCTGTACCTGCAAAGAGAAACTCGCTTAGGTCCCCAATTTTAGTTGGGTCCTGGAGGGTTAGAACCAGTTCCCCCTGGAATTGTACGTCGCTTTTCCCTGTATACTCGGATGGATTTATCATTCCAGATCACTTTTCCTTCATCATCAATTATAACAACACCTCGGTTATCCTTAGGCTTGTTGTTAATAGTGATGTTCTGTTTCTTGGGAGGAGTTGGATTTCTTCCATGTTGAACTTTCGGAGGTGAGGCTTTCCCCCTGTTTTGATGGCGATTTTTATCCTGTTTGATTTGTCTGGATGATCGGACGCCATGTTGGAATCTTCGTAGCTGATACTGATTCCATCTTCCTGATTGACGACGACAGCTGTTCCTCATTGGTTGACTCGGTTGGAACCTTTGGTTGAACTGGGGATGGAACCGCTGTTGATTCAGATGATTGAACCCTTGTCAGTTCTGCGGTCGGTTCCATTCTTTCTGTAGTTGACTCTGAGGTTGATGCAGAGGTCGGTTCTGATTCTGAATTCAGTTGCGATTATGTCTTCGATGCCTCTGATTCCTCTTCTGACTTTTGGAACATTCCCCCTCGGTTGATGTCCCAACCGATGGAACGTTCTGTTCATCCACTGCTTCTTTTCCCTTCTCAGTTGGAGTTCCCTTGGTCGGTTGAGCTTGCTGAGAAGTGGAAGTTGCATTACTTTGGGGAGATTCAGATTCAACTGTGTTAGGTTCTACAACCTTGACCTCAACAGCTTTGATGAAGGTTGCTGGAGGAATTCCACTATCTTTAACCACATCATAACCAAGTCCTGACAAGTCATCCATCTGTCGGCTGTAACTGATTAGATTCTCTATGATCTGGGATGACTGATATAACTTGATCAGGTTGTCCTTTTCAGTTTGCAACTCTTTGAGAAGAACAGCTATATACTCGGACTGTTCGTCTGACTTTTTCACCAGCTGGCCGATCTGCGCCTCTTGCTTGTTCAACTGATCTTCCTGCTTCTTGATCTGTTTCTTTAACTCCTCATCAGTTGAAGCCTTAGGTTGGCTGGCAGCATTCAGTTGATTATTGAGATTGTCAATCTCTTCCGTTTAGCTCTTGATCAGATCGTCCTTGTCGGTTAAGGATTCTTCAAGCTTGGCGAATTGTACTTGAAGACTCTTAAACTCAACCGACTGCTGTTGCACTTCCTCATTGAGTGCTAAGAAGTCGTCCCATGAGAGTTCCAACTCTTCATCTAGGGTTTCCTGCATGTTTGAAATATTTGAAGAATTCAAAATAGTAGGATTAGATTGTACCTCATCATCTTTGACGTCCATCTGCACACAAAAACAAAAGAAGGGTGCAAGCAGATATGCACTAGCGTGATAAAGAGATCTGTTCAGTTGACCACTGAATAAAATTCCTCGAATTCACACCTTGTGAAACAGAGTCAACAGTCTTTTGAACCACTGCTCTGATACCACTTGATGGTCCCGATACGAGTTACTGGTGTATGGGGGGGAGGGGGGGGGGGAATACACCAGTTAGGATTTTAAAATTGAACTCTTGAAAATTACTTCAACCGAGTAAAAAGACTCAGTTGGAATCTCACAGCTGAGTATGCAACCTCAGCTGGAAGAGTTGTGCTGTGCGGAATGTGGTGGAAAATAAACTCGTAAAACAACTCACGCTTTTATGGACGGTTGTAAAAAACCAAAACAGTTGAGAATGCACAAATGCGGTTTGTATGCTGGTTAGTCAGTCAGATGAGAGAATGCAAGAAATAACTGAATAAAGAAAAACACGAGCACACAGAGAATTAACGTGGTTCGGAGCTAACACTCCTACGTCCACGGGGAGTTGTGAGTCCACACAACTCTGTCCAAGTTCTTCTGGACAAACCACTCAGCTTACGTGGGCTGAGCAACCGTTAAGGATAAGTTTGCGGGTACTTATCAACCTTACAGATTAGTTTACGGGTACTAATCAACCTGTCTACTCAGTTACGGGAAGAGTAGGGTCCTAAAACCTTTTCAGGTATGAAAGATAAATGTGTTTCCAACTAAAAGCTCGAACGCGAAGTGAGCTGGGATCTAACACTCTACGAACTCTCACAAAGTGATGTTCTCAAGGTTCGATCTAAAGACACACAGACACAATCTAATGCTCTAGAACTCTCAACAAGTGATGTTCTTAGAGACTAAATCTAATTCAGCTCGAGTAAGAAATATAGTTCTTTCTTTCGCTCTGTCTCGTCTCGTGTGTCTTCTCTTGTGTGTCTTGTATCTTCGAATGAATGAATGCCTCTATTTATAGGCGGAGAGTATCAACTGGCCGTTGGAGGAGCTGTTGATCTCTGTTCTTTGAAAGTGATGGCTTGTCTCTGATCTCTGCAGACTTTCCCGATATGGCATCTGTGCTCTTCTACTTTCCATCTGAGATAGCCTTGTGTTGGGCCAAATGGGGTAATGACTGAACGGTCAAACCCTCACGTGACTTCCTTTTTGAAATTCAAATCTTAACAACAGACTTCCATCAAGGAGTGGTCGGTTAAGACTTTCGATCTTCAACTAGCTTGTTCTTCGACCGATGTTCTATCTGTCAACTAACAGTTGAACTCTCAGCTGACTTCATCTTCAAGCTGTTGATCTTCTTGGTTGAGTTCTACAACTGATGTTCTGAAACTGAACACTCAGTTGTTTTCCTTGTATCTGATCAGTTGGGTTCGAACGCTCAGATGGCTTTCTTTCATCTGATGTTCTCTTCCCCTTTATTGCTTCTCATCTGATGAACACTCAGTTGTTTTCCTTACAACTGATGTTCTGAAGATTTCCCCCTTTTTGCATCTGAAGAGATGAACTCTCAGTTATCTTTCTTCACAACTGATGTTCTGTCTGAGTGATGCCTTGTTGCCATCTTCAGCTGGAGACCTGTAAAGATAAAATCTTGACAATGCTCAAACAGCGAGCCTAACTACTAACAATAGGTTCTGGCAACATCTACTCGGTTGGGTCAGTTGGTTTTGGAATTCATCAAAACTCTTACTAATAAATTTCCCAACAATTTGTATTTGTTGAAACAACGTAATCCTGGGACTGTATACGACTTGCAGACGACTAGTGAATGAGTGTTTTGTCACATGTTCCTTGCCCTTGGACAGTGTATTAGAGCATTTGAGCAGTGTCTTCGACCTGTGCTCATAGTAGATGGGACTCATTTTAAGGGTAGAAACAAAGGAACCTTATTTGTTGCCTGCACGAAGGATGGGAACGAGCAAGTGTTTCCGCTTGCAATTGGCCTTGGTCCGATAGAGAACGATGAGTCTGGACTTATTTTCTCTAGTGAGCGACCAACATAAGAGCATTAGGAATGCAGTTCGAACCGTCTATCCAAATGCATTCCACGGATTGTACTATCACCATCTGCAGAAAAATTTAACCCCATACGGCAAAACTGTGGCCACACTCTTTTATGAAGCAGCATTTAGTTATCGCCACGAAGTGTTTGAAAACTTTTTCTAATTGTTGTACACTGTAAGTCCTAATGGTGCTCACAGACGACTTTCTCAAATTGGACCAGAGATGTGGGCTAGGCCAAAGTGTCCTGTGCGGCGCTATAGATTACTGACATCCAATGCTGTCGAATCCGTGAACAGTGTTTTGCGGTGGGGTAGGTGTTTACCAGTGTGCTCATTACTTGAAATATTTTGCCACACATTGGAGGATTGGATTGACGAGCGGCGTACCGATGCTGAATCGAGAGATCATGTGTTGACTGTGACTACATTCAACAAGCTTTCTCTATCCGTGCAAGCGAGTCTCCCTCTTCCTGTTTGAACAATCACCGACCATGTTTATAAAGTAGACGAAGATAATCAACAATATCAAGTCGATCTTCAAAATTGGACGTGTGATTATCGTGTCTTCGATGAGGATAGGATTCCATGTAAGCATGTTGCTGCCGCTATAAGGTAAAATCTATATTATTTGTTATAATTTTCTACTATTTTTATATTCATTTTGTATGTAAGTAATTCCATTTTTCCTATTTTAACAGGCGGGCCGACATTGGTTTGAACGTGTACGATTTCGTACATAGATATTTCAAACAAGACGGCCTAAGACAGTCTTATGCTGAGCATATCAATCAAATACCACACCCCGATGAGTGGAATGTGCCGATGGGTCGGATCCAAGTCCTGGTCGATCCTACCAGTCCGCATCTGAGCGTCGAATGTCGAGGTAGAGTGACGGGCCGCGTCCAATGCCGTCCTACGACTCCTATGTGACTGTTGTGGAGGACTGTTTGGGTGCCTCATAACAAAAAAACTGACTCATTCTTTGAGTCAGTTTAGCAAGGAAGCCGTTATCAGATTCGTCGTCCAAAATGCTCCTCAACCAGCGCTCAATCTCGTCTCCCCTGTTGCTCGTGCCCTCATCATGGAGGGGGTATGGTCGTCCGTGCAAACAACAGACCCTGTCTGGCTCTCCCGAGGGCCCCCACTGTGATGTACGAGGTGATGAACTGCGAGGTGGTGAACTACGAGGTGGTGAACTGCGAGGTGGTGGAGTACCCTCCCGACGACGCTTCGACATCTGTCATGCCGGGTCACCACGGACCACCCTTGCTGCTAACTGCTTCAACTTTCCCATAGTCTTCTGCTTTGCATTCTTTGTAGTCGGGTTATTTCTGGAAGCAATTTGTTTGGGAGGTATATATCGAACATCAAAAGGGTCTCCATTTTCGAAGCTCAGTATGTAATACTCATAATGCTATGCTTCCGTAGCTTCAAAACTTTCGAATACCTGAAGCTGCAAAGGTAATGAAAATGTAATATTAGAATTTTAGAAACTAATATAGATAGCATCATTGAATGAATGAAAAACATTATAAGATTATAAATGTACCCGTATATTATCGAAGAATTAACTGAAATCAACTTTCATCACTCTTGTGGCCCACATCAAGCACCGGGGCACTCTCTCGATGCGATCTTTGATTCCATATTGATCTCCCAACGCCGGAATCATCTCATAAGTCCAAATCTGTAAAGCCCAAACCGGACCATAGAGGTGGTAGTTCTTGGGGACTGTCTGGGCGTTGTACACATAGTGACATAGTGCTCCCCATGTGTACGAGCCAAATGGGAAGGCATCCCAAGCCTCGAAGTCTTCAAATAACGTCCATGCCCAATCCTCTATGGTGGGTTTGTCCCGACATAGGAGGAAATAATAGTAAATGAGCAAGTTGGCCGCCTTCAAATAGTCATCGATGTCTCTCCCAAGTTGTTTTCTGTTGAAGGCGTCGCGCAACTCATTTGTCTTTATCTCTCGGCCGTTGAAAAATCTGTAGTGAATGCCAGTTCTAGGAGGTACATGAACTGCATGTGGATTAAATGTAGAGTTTCCAAAGTAAAGCCCGATGATGAGAGCATATTCCACTGCCGTCATACGAATGGTCGTATGACCAAGATAAAACCAAAGCTCGTTCTCTAGTACCCGATTAGCACCAATCCCTTACAACTGTCGAGCTATTGTCAGATTTAGCGCATTACTTGCACTCTGATTTCTTCTTGCATCAATCAACCGCCCAACAACACCGGTTCTTAGGAATGCCTCGGCTTGATTATCACCGGATATGTCAAATAAAACTCTCCTAATTTTATCAAACACGTCTTCCCTCATGTAAAGGTTCACTTTAGGAGACGAATAGAGTATGGCGAGTCTAACAAATTGATAATGTTCTTATAAAATCAATAAAACCAAGTATTAAATGCGTGGTAACGGGTTATAATTCAACAAACCAACATAATCACAAGAAGATGAAGGACGGGGGGATAGCCCGTGGCCATGGTCACGACGGGAGGAGGACCAGCGCGACGACGGCGAAGGGTTCTGCCGTGGTCACGACAGCCCTCGCCATCGTGAGCTCACGATTGAGTGTCATCTTGGTCTCACGATGGTAACCTCACCGTGACACGATGGGAAGCCCATCGTGAGCACGACAGAGCCCCTTCGTCGTCGTCTTCCCCACCTCCATCGACCCCGTAAGAACACCAAACCAACACAACAAATGTCGAACTACCCAACACCAACAAATTCAAAAATCTTGAACTCTATTACACCAAAAATAATGTCGAAATCTTCCACATGAAAATCCTAACTCTAACATATAACAATTTCTAACATGTAAAACTAAAAAACATGCATTCAATCGAAGATTTAAGCATGAATTTCGAAAAAAGAAAGGGTACTAACCGGTGGATTTGGGACTCGAAAATTTGAATTTTCCTCCTCTTTGTCGGAGGACGTCGACAGCGACTCATTGCGGCGGCGGTTGTGGCGGCGGTTGCTCATGTTCTTCCGTTCACGACGATCAATCAATCGTGAGAACGAGGTGTCGTGAGATCGTGAGAAAGGGAGGGAGACACGGCAACGGGGACGTGAGGTCGTGAGGAAGGGAGAGAGAGTTGGGGGGGGGGGGGGGACCGCCAACACAAAATTGGGGAGAGAGAGAGTGGGACGGCGGTTGGGGTTGGGTAGGGTTAGATTTTGTTTTTTTGTTGTTTTTATTTATTTTTTATTTTGTTTGTTTTTTTAAGTTAAGGGTATATTAGTCTTTTAAAACATTTTGGTATATAAAAGAGTGTGATTTAAAATGAGGATATAGAAGAATAGTATTTTGTGTAGTGGTATTTAAAAAGTTGGACCCCTTATTATTATTATTATTATTATTTTTTTTTTTTTTTTTGGTAAATAAAATATTATTATTTCCCAATAATCAATGAAGCTCAACCTCTTGCAACGAACAAAACAACCAACTATTATTATTATTATTATTATTATTATTATTATTATTATTATTATACCAATACGAGGAGTCCATGTGCCACAATAATTAATACAATAGAATGCAAGAGGGATAGTGCAAAGTACACTGATGATAGAAAAATAATATTGGCCATCAGCTTAAAATTTCCAGACCAACTCATCGCACAAAATACCCTCTGATCAGCCTTAACAATGGTCATGAAATGGGTTGACAGTGCGGAAAACAAGTCTTACGAAACCTTAAGCATGTCCAATATTATTTCAACCCAACCTCAATTCTACTATATTAATTATTATAATACCTAAACTGCATCATATAATACCATTTCCATGATGACAATAACTACATAGTTCAGATATAATTTGTCACATAAAGGATTTTAGCCTATAAAGCTATCCATGCAATAATTTAAATAATAAAATAAAGAAATAACAGAACAGGAATTAAATAAGATAAACTTACAAAAATATAGATCTTTATTTCAGCACAACTTCACATGTATAAATATTTTACAAAGAGAAAATTTGGGAGTGGAAAGGATTTTCTATTTCTAAGCCTACTTCCTAAACCTCCTACCTACTATATTTATTGAAAAGAAAACAAAGACGACAAAGTTACAAATTAAAACAAGTAATGATAGCTAATTTTGAATTAAAAAAAACATTATTGCAAAAAGAAAACTATAATAATAATGCAGCTATCATATAGCTTGAAGTAGAATAGCCATCATTTAGGAATATAATTTCTGTGGGAAGTGAGTCATCTCATTATGTAAAGGAAAATTCCTTGTCGTGTCTTCAATTTTTGTCTCTGCTGAAAATCTTCAATTGTCTTCTACTTCTAGATGGTAGAAGAGGAATATCTCCTTTATTTTTGAAGTTTTCTATGAGAACATCCTTGATTACTCCAAACACATCGTCCATTGATGGATCTTTCTCATTCGGATCTTAGGCTTCTTGAAAATCAGTTTGACTGATAGCCATAGAAGCATCTGACTTTCCAGATCTTTGAGACATTGTCTCATCTTCAAATTTTGATAATAGATGTTTATTCATCTCCTCAATATATGTTTCAAGAATTTTTTCTTTTGATAAAGAATCTAACTGCATTTTTAGTCTTCTCGAGATATACTCGAATGGAGATGGTGATTCTTTCTGCAGTCCCAATTTGACCTGCTCTTCATATTTTGAATTTTTTTCTTTCATTAGACACATAGTGTCTATGCCATATGGCTTTTTGGTTTCAGGATCTTCCCTTATCATTTTATCCCAGAATTTCGAATGTGAAACTCTTTTAACGCACGTGACTTTTTTTTCAGTATAACTGAATACATGTGTCCATTTCCGAATCCATAGGATTGAAAATTCTGTAAAAAAGTATAGAGAAGATATTCCTTGCATACAAAAATTCTTTTCTTCGTTTTCTAAAACTCTTGGTGAAATTTTCACCCATTTTTCAAAATTCTTTTTAAATTCTTGTGGTAAAATATTTATAGAAGTGCCAAAATATTGCCACCATTTAATAAACCATATTGGTATGTCGTGGTTATGAACCTCAGAACAAATTTTAATAAACCAAGAATGCTTTCTCTTGCTATCATTATATTACTAAAAGGAAAACGATTCTTAATTTGAAAAAGTCCTATGTGGCACCCCCCAAATTTCTCCATTCTTATTTATCTAAATTTTCAAGTTTTTGAACTTTTAAAGATAAAATGATAGATTTTAAATATCTACTAAAATTTTGTGTCCCACATTGGTTTTAGATGAAATTTCACCTATTGAAAAGTCTATAAATACCTAGAACAATATGTATTTTTTCATCTTTTGCACTACCAGTTTTATTTGGCCAATTTATTTATTAGTCGACCGAATAAATAACTATATATTTTTATGGTTTAATTTAATTTAATTTAATCAATTTATTAGTTGGCCGAATAAGTAATTATAATTACTTTTTGAGAAGTATTAATTTTATTGAAGCTACGAAATGGATTGAATTTTGAAAATCTTAATCTAATTCACATGTTACCTTGATTAGTTACTATTAATTTTTTTTGGAATGAATTTGAAAATCTATGAATTCACAAAAAAATTACATCTTGATTTCATTTAAATAATAACTTAATGAGATAACTAATTAATAATTTATAGTCAACCTAAATCTATCTATAAAACAAAGAAAATAAATAATATAAGGAAAACAATTATTGCTTTGAAAAAGTCTTACGTGACACCACCTCCCAAATCTCTTCATTCTTATTTATCTAAATTCTCAAATTTTTGAATTTTTAAAGATAAAATAAAAGTAGATTTTAAATATCTACTAAAATCTTGTGTCTTACATCGATTTTAGATGAAACTTCACCTATTGAAAAGTCTATAAATACCTATAAAAATATATATTTTCTCATCTTTTACACTATTAACTTAATTTGATCAATTTATTAATTGATCGATTAAGTAATTATAATTACTTTTTGTGAAGTATTAATTTTATTGAAGTTACGAAATAGATTTTATTTTGAAAATCTTAATCTATAATTCACATGTTTCTAGAATGAAGTAACTATTAATTTTGAAAATCTATGAATTAAAAAAAAACGTCTTGATTTAACTTAAATAATAACTTAATAACATAACTAATTAATAATTTATAATCAACCTGAAATCTATCTATAAAACGAAAAAAATAAATAATATAATAAGATTTGTTGATTTGTTACGTCTTGAATTAACTTAAATAATAACTTAATGAGATAACTAATTAATAATTTATAGTCAACCTAAATCTATCTATAAAACGAAAAAATAAATAATATAAGGAAAATGATATATTAATATATATTAATTTGGTATGTTTTTTTTGGAATTACTATATATATAAAGAAAGAGGATCATGTGAGAATGCTTTCTTATGTGCGAAATGAGAATAAATCTCGACCCTTGATCTTTGTTGATTAATGGTCCAAATTTAACGATGCATTATGTTGTTGTAATTTATGCATTACAATGTTAATGCATTAACTTATTGTAGTTTATGCATTAGAATGAGCAAGCATTACATTTCTGCAATATATGCATTACCGATGTGATAAAAATGCATTAAATATATCATTCTCACATTCTCATATAAGATTCATTCTCACCGAATCCCTACCCTATATATATATTACTATCTAATAAATCACTACATCACCACACAGTGTGAGACTATTGTACCCCTATATAAGGTAGAAAATCTACACTGCACACATGCGAGATTGAACCCAAAGCTTTTTGCTAAACAGAGTCATGGGTACCCCATGCATGGAGTGACATTGAAAAATAAAGCTATACGAATATATGATATTCATTGAAGGATATTAAATTTATAATTGATTAAGACCCACAATCAAGGGGTAGGCGGATCGATCCAGAACCGACGGTCTAAACGAAAAAGAAATTTTTAACTTTTTAAACATCAACTATATCAATTCTTAAAAAAAAATCGTCTATATTTTTATTTATTTACAAGTTAATTAATTATATATTCATGTAATTGTCTTAATCAGATAATTAAAAAAATACGGTTAATTTAAAATATTAGTGAAGAAAGAGTATATGTTTTTGTTACTTTAAAAATAATGCTCTTACAATTTCTTTTTACAAAAAAATCATCATGGATGATTATATAGTTTTCTCTTTTCAATTTTGTAAGTGTTGTAGTCAACGGGTCAGTTCAGGGTCGGAACCGTGGGGGTTGACGAGATGATTGTGAAATGGTATCAACTTATTTTTTTATTTATTTAATCTTATGTTGAACTCATAACGTAGGGTATTTTGGGTCACTTTCATTCTTATAGATAATCTTCAAAATTATTTTCATTCCTCTAAATCAATGTGGAACAAGGAGTATTTGCAATGAAAATGATTCATCTCAATTTTCATACAAAATTTATGTGAGACAATATCTTTGAGGGCCAAATATATTTTTTCTCACATCATATTATCTTACAATCAAATTAAATTATTTAAAAAGTGTATCAAATTATTAATCAATTCATCACATATATATCAATTTACGCCTCGTATGTATATAGAAGTAAAGTTAGTTCTTACAAAATCATCAAATATATATTTTCTTAGCCAAAATAATTTCTAGTTTATTTTAACAGAATAAATATGTTTATCAAAGAAATAATCAATTCCTAACTGACAGTTCAATTGATTTTTTTAGTAGACAGGCCGATTCCATGAAAACTGTGGTGACTCATACTTGAAATTTATTTATTTTATCTTTTATATTACGGAGTGGTTTTGACTTAGAACTATCGGGTAGACGGCCCGACTCCAATCAAAATCGTGGGATAAACAGGCCGATTCCGGTGAAAACCGTGGTGAACGGGTGTCAGTTCTGACACAGAACCGTGGGGTTAGATGGGTCAATTCCTAACCGATATTTCAAGTGATTTTTTTTTTATTTTATATTGAATTCATAATGTAAGTGTAATACCCCAGAATTTTCGTACGATCTTAAAATTTTAAAGTTATTAATTGTAATACCCCGGAAATTCTTTACGTTCTTAAAAAAATTAAAGTTAATAATAAAAATGGCTTTGCACGCCTAAGTTTACGATTTTGAATTCTAAGACTAACGGTCAAATCCGTTTCCGAAAATAAATTACGGAAGTCTGCTAGACGACTACTGTATTTAGGGTTATCGCGTACGAAAAATTTTTAGTTCTTTAACTCAGAACGGAAAACCGTTTGATTTTTACAATCACGAAATCGCGATACGAACTAGCCCGAGAAAGTTCGTTTTTATGATTTTCCGGACGAAACTCGGACTGTGTCGTCCCGAGTTTTTGTCGGAATTAAAATTTTAAATATTAGTTTCCGATTAAGTTAAATACGTTAGAATTTTTGGACGAATCGGATTGTGACGATTTTGTGCCGAGCTACGTTTTTCGTCGTTCGATTTCCGTAACGTCGTATCGCGTCGGAAAAGCGCGTAATTTCTCTCCCTTTCCCCCTCATAACCGACATCACACTCTCACATTAGCTTGATATTTCCATTTTATATAGTTTAAAACCTATGACTCACTATAATACTATTCCTACTTTACACCTAATGTTAATTAGAAAATATCTAACATAGTAGTCATCTTCTTCCTTGTTCTTTCCTCCCCAAAACCGCCCACACACACTCATACATTCACTCTCTCTTTGTTCTTCACATCTCCATTGAAGACATCAAGTTCTTAGAGCAAAAATTCCACACAAGTCTTCATTCATCCATCGAATCTTCTAACTCCCTTCACTAAAGCTCAAGGTATTAGTCTCCTCTATATTTCTATCCATACCAAATCTCTTTCTTTTATTTTTCTTTTGGATCGAAAATTATGGGAGATGGAATTAGATGTTTGATCTTCGATTAGTATATTTAGATGTGTTTAGATATGAATTTTAGGGTTAAAAATTGAAAGAAATCAAGAGCCCTAAAACCTTGATAATACCGAAAATTTGGGGCAAACATGTAGGATGTTTGAATTCTTCAATTGATGTTATAATCATACTTAGGAAGTGTTTAATTAGTGATTAGAACAAAGAGAAATCGAAATCCCCAAGTATGAAAGAAACCGATTCTAGGGTTTAGGGTTTTGATTTGGGGTTTTGCAATTTATTGTGTAATTAGACTGGAATTTGATCAATTGATAATATAGTAGTATGATTAAGAGATAAATGATGTTAATCGATGAAGAAAAACACCCTCTTTAATATTGTGTAATTACCGAAATTATATGAGAAAATAGGGATTTGCATGTAGTTGAATTGGTTGAGGTTTTGTTGATGAAATAATGTTGTAATTGATATTAATTGATGTTATGAATTTAATTGGAATTTTCTAAAAATAAATTGTGAGTCGTAAGAGACAAATAAGTCGATTTAAGTTGAGATGTAGTAATGATATGAAGTGATGATATGCATGAAAATGAATCTCGTTAGATGTTGTTTGATGACGTAAAATTTGAGCGAAATCCGACAACTTTTGAAATCTCGTAAGAGACGAACAAGTAGTCGTAATTAATAACCGAGAAGACGAGTAAGATTTCTAACTTGATAATATTGTTTATTATGGACTAAGGTACGACTTTGTAGTTGACGACGTGAGCTTTCGAGTTGTTTAATGATGAGTTGTAGTTATAGTGGAGAACTAGAACGAGAATTGGTTAACTTGATTTTTGGTTTAGTACTTGTTAGTTGAAAGCCGATGTTTAGAACGTCATGCTATTGGACGAGTTTTGAGAAAGAGTTCTTCACGTACGGGAGTACGTGTCGACTGCCTTGAGGATCAAGTTTCATGAGAAATCGAATACGAGAACTTAGAACGAACCTAGGAAGTTATTCGCCGTTTCTATCAAGCAACTAGGGTTAGCGCGGCAGTTTTGCGACCCTTGCCGGAAACTGTAATAACTTCTAGATCGTTTATCGGATTTGCGATCCGTAAATTGGAGCGTAAACTAGGTTTCCCAAGCTTTCCAGTGGTACAGGGCTCATCCCCTGTTTCCAGTTCCCCTGTTCTGGGAAGTCCCCAGAGTTACTGCCTTGCGCAGTGATTTTTCAGGATTCTTACTTCTAAGTTGTTTCGTTCGCAACTTAGTTTCTTTCGATCGTTTAAGCCGTAATAACTTGACGACTATCTTCCTACTGACCTCAGTGTCAAGTATGGAGCCTTGAGTTCTAAACGAGACGAGTTTGTATCTCGTATCCGTTAAAGTAAAGAAATTTAGTTAAGCGTGAAAATGCCTAAATCGTCTAAAGAACTAAAACTTAATTTCCTAAGTTGATTTCCTTTCCAACTTAGTTCCTTTAATCTTTTAAGTCATATTGAGCTATCGACTACCCTCTCTACTGACCTAAGAGTCGAGTATGAGACCTTTCGAGTTCTAAATGAGATTTGTTCGAGTCTCGTTCCCGTTTAATTAAAATGAAACTAGTAGCGTGCAAATGCCTAAAGAAATGAAACGACTAAAACCTATTTCGATTTTCAATGATCGATTATCTTTTACGACCCGATTTTAAGTGTTATTATTTTACAATGAAGGAGGAAGCCAGCAGTAAGGAAAAGACGGAAGATCAGGAGATCGGAAGCTATTACTTAGTAGTTCTGTATCACAAAGGTGGGCTTTTATATATAAAATAAAACGAGCAATGCTCGGAAAACCTTTCTTTATCGCTTTGATATCTGTATTTTCAAAGTGATAATTATGGCATGAACTGTTTTATGTTTTATGTGAGTTCTCTTGTACCTATCTGAGTTAACATTCGTATTTTTCAGAATTATTAGTTAACCGCTAGGATGTTAACTATCGATCGGCTCTGAGTTAGCTGCTAAGTGCTTTCCAGAGTTAGTGCACTTTGTAACCTGTGGTGTATGTGATACCCTGTTGAGGGGTACCAGCCATGGTGAATGAGAATTGGTCAAGATTTGAACGCAACATACCAGAAAAATGCTTGCAAGCTAAATTGAGAAAAAGAGTCAGAAAATGTTTAGTAGACACGGGCCCTTTTTAATAAAACCCCCGATGTGCTACAAATTATGAAATGCAAAATTATCTCTACTTATGATTATGATTTCGGCATCGTGCCCACTAAGTACTTTTGTACTTAGCCCTGCATTGTTTTATAAATGTGCAGGTTGAAGCGACGAGAGCGGCGATGGTTGAAGTTGAGTCGAGTTGTTAGGAAGCTTTAGCTTATGACCTACTTTTCCGCTGCAAAACTCTAGAATATTTTGACATTATGTACATTTGGTAAATCACTGTAGTATGAGTCTGTAATCTGAACTTAGATACTTTCGAGTACTTTTGTCGAGTAATCCTACGTGATTAACTCTTCCCTTATAATAGTAATGTCTTGTTCATTGATTGTTGATGTCTTTTATGTATGTTTAGATAGTCAGTCCCCTTCTTCCCCGCCTCTTTAATCCAACCCTAGTCGCACCCCGGCTTCTGCCGTCCCTCGGGATTTTGGGGCTGTGACAGTAAGATTTGAGTCACCTTGACATTCTTCAAAACTACTTTTCTTCTCTAAATCAATGTGAAATAGAGGATAGTTTCTATCAGAACGATCTACCTCATTATCCTACAACGATTTTGAGAAGAATTTATGGAATAGTAATTTCTCGTCGATTTTCTACGGGTTATATGCTAGTTCTCATATAAAAGAACTTTATCAAAAGCATCCAAATAATCCCAAAAATTATATTTGACATGATTATTATTAAAAGGATAAACAAATTCTTTTGTCCTTTGTGGCGAGATTCCCCACTCTTCCAAAAATATAACTTTTTTAATAATAATTATGCTGAAGTTATAAACTTCTTGTTGCCCACTAGAGAAATGGGATGTTTCACAACCATTATTAATAAGTAATATAATCGTACTTTAT
Organism: Schizonepeta tenuifolia; assembly: GCA_029490685.1. Lineage (NCBI taxonomy): Eukaryota > Viridiplantae > Streptophyta > Magnoliopsida > Lamiales > Lamiaceae > Schizonepeta > Schizonepeta tenuifolia. The sequence goes on from CM055958.1 coordinate 23,480,612, forward strand.
AAACTCTTGATGCATATGATGCGTTTTCGATGTATCTTTCCATTAAGATCCATTAATCATTTTTTTCATTTTAAATCTTTTTCTTCAAGAAGAAGTACGACTTCTTGTTTTTTATTTATAATAAAATTAGTATTACCTTCTTCATTATTTTCATTTCCTACTATAGAGGAAAACGATAACTGAGTATTACTCTGTGTTTTTTGCATCGAGCTATTTCCCTCTTTTTGTTTCTTGTATTCAAGAAACTCTTGGTATTCTTTGTCATTAGACAAATATGCAGCTATGAGCTTTTGTTACCATGTTGTACCAGAATGTCTGGTTGCTTTCCTCTACCTCCTCTTCCTCTATAAGATGAAGATTCTCATCCCCGAGAATACATTTCTACATAATTATGGTATATATTCTTGAGTTAGAAAATCAGGAAGATTATTATCTTCTCCTTTTTTTTTATAAACTATTTCAAAGTCAAATGGGGCTAAATGTGCTTGTCATCTAGCAAACATTTGTTTAAAAACATCGTATTTAAAATCTTTATTAAACATAAATTTTGCAGATTTACAATCAGTTTTAATAATAAATTTTTGATTATATAAATCATCCTGAAATTTTAAAACACATTTAACTATAGAAAGAATCTTTTGCTATAGTCGCATAATTCTTTTGAGAATTATTCCATTTTCCAGAATAAAATCTTACAAGGTATTCTTGCTTATTATCTGGATTAATTTGCTTCAAAATTCCAACATAACTAATATCTGAAGCATATGTTTTCACAATTTTTCCCAATTTGGATTACTTAACATTAAGCAGGGTAAAGTTTTAACGTTTTCTTTTATTTTTCTAACAGCTTGAGTATGCTATTGTGTAATACCCCGAAAATTCCTTATGATCTCAAAATTTTAAAGTTAATAATAAAAATGGCTTTGCACGCCTAAGTTTACGATTTTGAATTCTAAGACTAACGGTTGAATCCGTTTAGGAAAATAAATTATATAAGTCAGCTAGACGACACTGTATTTAGGGTTATCGCGTACGAATTTTAGTTCGTAAACTCAGAACGGAAAACCGTCTGATTTTTACATTCACGAAATCGCGATACGAACTCGCCCGAGAAAGTTTGTTTTTATGATTTTCCGGACGAAACTCGGACTGTGTCGTCCCGAGTTTTTGCCAGAATAAATGATGTTAATAGTATGATTTAGAGATAAATGATGTTAATTGAGGAAGAAAAACACCCTCTTAATCTAAGTGTAAATACCGAAAATAATTAAGAAAATAGGGGTTTGCATGTAGTTGAATTAGTTGAGGATTTGTTGATGAAATAATGATGTTGATGATGTTAGTTGTTGATATGAATTTATTTAGAATTTTCTAAAAATATTTCGTGAGTCGTAAGAGACGAAGAACTCATTTTAAGTTGAGATATAGTGTCGATATGAAGTGATGATATGCATGAAAATGAATCTCGTTAGATGTTGTTTGATAACGTAGAAAATGAACGAAATCCGACAATTTTTGAAATTTCGTAAGAGACGAACAATTAGTCGTAATTAATAACCGAGAAGTCGAATAAGAATTCTAACTTGATAATATTGTTTTTGATGGACTAAGGTATAACTTTGTAGTTGGCATCATGAGCTTTCGAGCTAGTATAATATGAGTTATAGTGATAGTCGAGAACTAGAAACGAGAAATTGTTAATTGCTTTGGTTTAGTACTTGATAGTTGAAAGCCGACGTTTAGAACGTCGTGCTATTGGACGAGTTTTGAAAAGGAGTTCATCACGTACGGGAGTACGTGTTGACTGCCTTGAGGGTCAAGTTTCTTAAGAAATCGAATACGAGAACTTAGAACGAACCTAAGAAGTTATACGTCGTTTTTATCGAGCAACTAGGGTTAGCGCGGCAGTTTTGCGACCCTTGCCGGAAACTGTAATAACTTTTAGCTCGTTTATCGGATTTGCGATCCGTAAATTGGAACGTAAACTAGACATCCCAAGCTTTCAAACGGTACAGGGCTCATCCCCTTTTTCCAGTTCCTCTGTTCTGGGCAGTCCCCAGAGTTACTGCCTTGAGCATTGATTTTTTCAGAATTTATTTTTCTAAGTTGTTTCGTTCGCAACTTAGTTTCTTTCGATCGTTTAAGCCGTAATAACTAGACGAATATCTTCCTACTTACCTCAGTGTCGAGTATGGAGCCTTGAGTGCTAAACGAGACGAGTTAGTATCTCGTATCCGTTCAAGTAAAGAAATCTAGTTAAGCGTGAAAATGCATAAATCGTATAATGAACTAAAACTTAATTTCCTAAGTTGATTTCTTTTCCAACTTAGTTCCTTTTGATCTTTTAAGTCATATTAAGCTATCGACTACCCTCTCTACTGACCTAAGAGTCGAGTATGAGACCTTTTCGAGTTTTAAACGAGATTTATTCGAGTCTCGTTCCCGTTTAATTAAAATGAAACTAGTAAGGGTGCAATTGCCTAAAGAAATGAAACGACTAAAACCTTTTTTTCGTTTTTCCAATGATCGATTATCTTTTACGACCGGGTTTTAAGTGTTATTATTTTACGATGAAGGAGGAAGCTAGCAGTATGGAAAGGACGGAAGATCAGAAGATCGGAAGCTAGTACTTATTAGTTCTGTATCACAAGGTGGGCTTTTATATATGAAATAAAATGAGCATTGCTCGAAAACCCTTTTTCTTTATCGCTTTGATATCTGTGTTTTCAAAGTGATAATTATGGCATGAACCGTTTTATGTTTTATGTGAGTTCTCTTGTACCTATCTGAGTTAACATTCGTGTTTTCCAAATTTAGAGTTAATCTAACTAGGTTAACTAACGATCGGCTCTGCGTTAGCTGCTAAGTGCTTTCTAGAGTTAGTGCACTTTGTAACCTGTGGTGTATGTGATACCCTGTTGAGGGGTACCAGCCACGGTGAATGAGAATTGGTCAAGATTGAACATAGCATACCTGAAAATGCTCGGCCGAGTAAATTGTGAAAATCAGTCAGAAAATGTTTAGTAGACACGGGCTAATTTTAATAAAACCCCCGATGTGCTACAAATTATGAAATGCCATATTTATCTATACCTATGATTATGTTTTCGGCATCGTGCCCACTAAGTACTTTTGTACTTAGCCCTGCATTGTTTTCTAAATGTGCAGGTTGAAACGACGGTAGCGACGGTGGTTGAAGTTGAGTTGAGAAGATAGGATGCTTTAGCTTATGACTTACTTCCGCTGCAAAACTCTAGACTTTTGTACTTTTTGAACAAACCACTGTAGTATAAGTCTGTAAACTTGAACTTAGTTACTATCATGTACTTTTGTCGAGTAATCCTTCGCGATTAACTCTTCCTTTCTTTATTATATTCAAGTCTTGTTCATTGAATGTTTGATGTCTTTTGTGTATGTTTAGTCAGTTAGCCCCCTTCTTCCCGCTTCTTTAATCCAACCCCAGTCGCACCCCGGCTTCTGCCGTCCCTCGGGATTTGGGGCTGTGATAGAGTGGTATCAGAGCAGAGGTTCGTTCTCTGCTCTGGTTGCGAGTCAGTCTTCTAGTCCGAGTCATTCTTTTCGTAATACCACAAAGTGGTGTAGGAGCAGTAGTTTGTTTCCTGCTCTGGCTATGAGTCATCCTTTTCTAGTACGAGTCATTCCTTCTAGTAATATCACAGAGTGGTATTTATATACAAGTCTTCCTTCGAGTAGTAGTATAGAGTATTCATTCGTACTCTATACCGAGTCTTCTTTCGAGTTATAGAACAGAGTATTTGTATATACTCTAGATCAGAGTCTTCTTTTAAGTAGAAGATAAGAGTTAGACTATAACACTAAGATTGAGAATGTAGATGTCAACTCAACCTCCCACTACGTCGACTCAACGAGGAAAAGAAAAGAATTTTTAATTATGTAATTTCTTTTAAATAAGAAATTTTACGAGCAAGTATTAAATGAGATTGAGAATGAGAACGAGTGGTGTTCCGAATTTAAGAATTTTATGGAAGTAAAATTTTTATACTTTATGTGATTGTGTGATAGTACGAGTACTATCTTATGTGAAATTATTTGCGCGATAATTTCTTTCTTTTGAAAAATTTTTGGACACAAGAATATAGACGGATTTTAGGGATTTTTCCCGGTTCAATGAGAACGTAGACTCGAAACCTAAGATCTTTCCGGTTCTTCGATAATTTAGACGTTTTTAAGAAACGTTATTTTTTTGAAATGATTTCGAAAGGAGATCCTCCACACGAGGAGGACTTCTACTGACAAATGTCACGTGCGTTAAGTGACATGAATGAAGATTCGGCAAAGTCGAACTTTGTTTTAAAAATTCGAATAAGAATTTCCTGCGAGGAAAATTAAATAGAAATGATTCGGTAAATCGTGTTAGTAAACGAAGGGAACGATTAGACGTTTGAGAAGCTTTCGGCTTCGAATTAAAAAAGATATGAACGAGACGACAAAGGCAGAATAAAGGGAATCAAAGCCAAATGAAATAAGTGAACATTGGTTCCGTGTAAGTAACGTAAATGACGTTATTCGTGTCACGTCATTCCGTTTTCTTTTCGTTTCGTGTTTCAGTAGTGTCCGTCTTGATTAATTTTTCCATCGATCGCCCGATTCTAGCGACGACAACTGGAACTTAGATTCCAGAAAGTTATCCTCTAAGTTATATTCTATTTTTCTTTTGGAATTTATTCCATATTTTGTCTTTGAGCGACGACTACAACTAGTATGAATATCAAGAGTCGTAAACGACAAATTCTTTTGTGAATGGATGTTACTTTTGAATAAGTAACATGGACAAAGTAAACGTACTTTGTTTTAATAAGTGAGAATCGTTAAGAAATGTTGTTGAGAAAGTACTAAAGAATTAAAGTAAGTATGAATGTAGTAAGATAAGAATGGAAATAAAAGTCTTGAAATTCTAATTTTTTATATATATATATATATATATATATATATATATATATATATATATATATGTTGTTGAGTGCAATTTCTTGAATTGCTAGAAGTCTTGATAAGTGGTTGTCTTTAGTGGTGATGTTACAATTGAATAAGGGAATGTTCATTTTGTAATTTAAGTTTTTCCTTAAGATAAGTTATTTTTCCCTACCTGTTACTGATCCGTGTTTCCTTAAAACTTTTGTAGGATGGCTAGGACTCGTGTTACGGCTCGGAAGAGCCAGCCTTTGGTCGAGTGCGAGCGCACCATACTAGACATGATTCAGGACGAGTATTACGAGTTTGAGGCAGACTACGGTGAGGAAGATGTGGGACAGATTGTTAGCAATTTTTCGTCAGCTTACTTTCCAGTGCGACACTTGATCCCAGAGAGTCAGGCGATTTTAGACCTGATTGTACACCTACCGGACAAGTGGCGCGGTTGAGCGCACTGCGCGGCGTGGTACTTCCTAGGGATTTTCGGCGACGACACTGAGCCGACCGGCAACTACACCGGATTTGCCTTGTTTGTGCACAAGCGCTTCTTTGAAAGCAGATTCATACTTTCAATTCCATTAGAGCCGCACCTTCCCTACAGTCAGTTTCCAGCAGAGACAGAGCCAGAGCACCTCGACTTAGACCCAGAGTTTTCCGCCCTGTTGGAGTTGCCACCAGACGGTGTACCGAGTGAGGAGAAGGACGTAGAGTCCGAGCAGTTAGAGGAGGACGAGGAGACCGCTGTTACACCGGAGCTACCGCCAGTTGGGACACAGATTGAGAAGTTGATCCCAGGGCCAGGATTCATAGAGATCGACGCCGAGACAGCCGCATTGTTAGGACTATCTTCGCCGTTCTTACCTGACGTCTGTGTTAGAGTCAGGGGACCATTAGAGACGAGACTGTTTAGGGAGGAGTCTGACCACTGAGAGGTCGACGCGGAGCTTGCCGCCTTGTTAGAGTTACCATCTCCACTTACGCCGCTCGAGGAGATCTGTGCGAAGTGGGGAGTAGTCAAAGAGCAGATGAAGGCAGGACCGTCCAGAGTCCGTTCTAGGGAGGAGTTCGAGTCAGGTTCAGGTTCAGTTCCCGAGCACCTTCTTTCTCTGAAGAAGCGTGCAGTAGAGGTCGGCGAGGACTACTTGGTTTCCGACCTGGAGGAGACAGTTTCAGAGGCACCGTCACCCGCCTTGCTTACACTTGCTGACGGCTCTACTCTGAGAGAGGACGAGGCCCTCCAGCTTGTTTTTGGTTCAGAGTCCGAGGAGGAGGACCCGGAGGAGGATCCCGACGAGGATTCGGAGGAAGATCCGGAGGAGGACCCGGAGGAGGATCTGGAGGAGGACTGTTAGGATTTTTGCAGACTATAGGGGGTAGTTTTGGACTCGACTGCAGTGTAGTTGAGCAGAGCGTCGTAGACGCATGTTAATAGTAGTAGTAGCTCTTTTATCCTGTACAGAGTCGGATCAGTAACTAGTTTTTGGTAGTACTCTAGCGGATACGAAATTTTATGAATCGTTTCCGTTCTAGTACTTTAGTAGGTACGGAGTTGCAGCTTGCTAGTACACCCGGTAAATAGTAGGCAGTCAGCCTAGTTTAGACTAGTAGTAGTCTAACCTTTTGTGTATAAGTCCTTGTTGGAGGCATAATTAATATTCTTTTTGATGTATATATATATACATGACCCATGAAGAGGGTTTTTAATCACAAGAGAAATTTTCCTATGAATCGTGTAATTAAAATCAGAATGTCGAATGAATTCGTGAGACGAGAAAATTAAGTTTAACTTGAAAGTTAAAAGATTATGAAGTTAATATCGAAGCTATGTTCGATTTATCGTCCCGTGAACTTGATTGAGTTGAGAAAGAGTTAGTAAGTACTAAGAGTAATCAACAGAAATGACTAATGAGAATTTCAAATTTCTTTAGATCAAAGAAAATGCCGCCAAGAAACGTTAACAATAGGAGAGGTCGAGGACCTGGGAGGCCTCGAGGACGTGGGAGACGTCAACCAGAGAACAACAGAGAACAAGAGTATGAACAGAATGCTACCCCATCACCATCACCATCACCATCACCACCCCCATCACCACCACCTCCACCACTACCACGTAGGGATATTGAGGATCTCTTCCTCAAAAGGAATCCCCCGATGTTCAATGGAACGGGCAGCCCTAGCGATGCTGAGCTATGGGTGAGATCTACCCAGAAGATATTCAAACTCCTCAGATGCACTGATGAGGAGAGAATGCTATGTGTCGTATTCCAACTGACTGGATCGGCAGATTACTGGTGGGAAGCAAGACAAAAGGTGATACCCGCATAACATCTAGCTCGTTTCACGTGGGATGAGTTTAAGGAAATACTGTTTGATAAGTACGTACCCAAGACGTATAGGGCACAGAAGGAAGCTGAGTTTTATAATCTGAAGCAAGGAAAGCTGACCGTGACTGAGTATGACGCCAAGTTTTGCTAACTGTCAAGGTATGCACCGGCATTGGTTGATACCAAAGAAAAGTTATCGAAGAAATTTCAAGGAGGACTGCGACATGAGCTAGGAATCGCGTTAGCTAGTCATGGGGACTAGGCTACACAGATATTTTGGGAAGAGCACTGGAAATGGAGGCCGTCGTGTCTGATGAGAAGAAGACTGTACCAACTGCATCAGCTCCAGCACAGAATCAGAACCGAGGCTACTATAACAGCAATAGTAGCAACTATCAGGGAAAGAGAAAATGGAACGGAGGAGGTAGCGGAGGTTACAATCAGAACTTCAACAATCAGGGAGGTCAGAGAAAGGGAAATCAGCAGGGCTATCAGCAGCCTGGACAGAACAGCAACAACAACAACAACAACAGCAACAAGAAGCCGTGGCAGGGAAACAACCAATCGGGGTTGTTTATTCAAGGAAATAAGCAGAACTCACCGTGGAAGGGCAGCGGTCAACAGAGCCAGCCACAAGGGCAACACCAAAATTTCAATCAGGGAGCAGTTAACCCAGGGAGGGTTACCTTTCCTGTCTGCCCGAAGTGCAACAGAGCCCATCCCGGAGTCTGTCAGTTAGGCACCCCCAACTGTTTCAACTGTGGACAGAAGGGGCATATGAAAAAGGATTGCCCGAAACCGCTACAGGCAGTACCTCTCCGAGCTATACAAGCACAGCCGCAGTAGCCGCAAATGAACCAACAGCAGTTCCAGCAGCATGCACAGCAGCAACAGAATGCGAGGGCATGCGCTATCAAACAGGGTGGTCAGCGCAAGGGAAAAGACAATCTCGCAGGTATGGGAAAACTCCACAATATCCCCATTAAGATACTGTTTGATACTGGCGCATCGCATTCTTTCATTGCTGGCTCGTGTGCCGATAACTTAGACATCAGACCTGTAAGAGCTGCACATCCTATGAGAGTAGCTACACCTTCAGGAGAGATCACTACTTCCACGCATGTTTGCTCTGACCTAGAACTAGAAATCGGAACTCATAAGGTTATAGCGAACAACTTAAACGTTATGATAATGTGGGACGTAGATATAATCCTAGGAATGGATTGGTTGTCAGAGAATTATGCTACAATTCTCTGCAATGAGAGAAAAATCTCTTTTCAACCCCCGGGTAAAGAACTGACCGAATTCCACGGAATTTCAATGGGTAGAGGCGTACCAATTATATCAGCCCTTCAAGCCACGAAACTCATGAAGAAGAAAGGTACCACAGCTTATCTTGTGTACCTAGTCGGAGAGCCAGGAGCCGAGAAGACCATCCAAGACGTAAAGGTTGTGAATGAATATGAAGACGTCTTTCCAGAAGTATTACCAGGATTGCCACCGGATCGTCATGTGGACTTCACGATCGATTTAGAACCAGGAGCCGCACCTAAATCTAAAGCCCCATATAGGATGGCACCGAAAGAACTAGAAGAACTCAAAATCCAGTTACAAGAATTACTAGACCTTGGTTTTATCAGGCCAAGCGTCTCACCTTGGGGAGCACCAGTTTTATTTGTTAGGAAGAAGGACAGATCGATGAGAATGTGTATAGATTACCGAGAACTGAACAAGATCACGCTCAAGAACAAATATCCTTTGCCAAGGATCGAGGATCTGTTTGATCAGCTCAAGGGTGCAGGAGTTTTCTCCAAGATAGATTTAAGGTCAGGGTACCATCAGCTCAAGATCAAACTTGAAGACGTACCGAAGACCGCTTTTAGAACCCGATATGGCCATTACGAATTCTTAGTGATGCCATTTGGTTTAACCAACGCTCCAGCTGTATTCATGGATCTTATGAATAGAGTTTTCCACCCTTATTTGGACAAATTCGTTTTAGTATTCATCGACGACATCCTCGTTTACTCTAAGAATGAAAAGGAGCATGAGGAACATCTACGGATAGTGTTGGAAACACTAAGAACTGAAAAACTCTACGCCAAATTCAGTAAATGCGAATTTTGGCTGAAGGAAGTAATGTTCCTTGGACACATAGTATCGGCGGAAGGAATCAAAGTGGACCCAGCCAAAGTAGAAGCAGTACATAATTGGAAGTCACCAACGAGTCAAAATGAGATTAGAAGTTTCTTGAGTTTAGCCGGTTACTACAGAAGGTTTATTGAGGGATTCTCCACGATCGCCTGCCCAATGACGCAGCTACTCAGGAAGGAGACCAAATTTAAGTGGACGGACGAGTGCGAGAAGAGTTTCCAGACGCTCAAGGAGAAGTTAACCACAGCGCCAGTACTAGCACTTCCAGACACAAACAAAGAGTATGTGGTTTACACCGACGCATCGAAAAATGGATTAGGTTGTGTCTTAATGCAAGATGGACAAGTGATAGCTTATGCTTCACGACAACTTCGACCTCACAAAGTTGAGTACCCAAACCACGACTTAGAACTCGCAGCCGTGGTTCATGCGTTAAAGATTTGGAGACACCATCTTTATGGTGTAAGAGTTGAGATATTCACCGATCACAAGAGTCTGAAGTACTTTTTCGAGCAGAAAGAACTGAATATGAGACAAAGGAGATGGCTCGAATTAGTCAAGGATTACGACTGCGGAATCAACTATCATCCAGGAAAGGCTAATGTGGTAGCAGACGCATTGAGTCGCAAGGCTCCAACGAAGTTAGGATGCCATTTTGTAGAAGAAGAAACTTTAGTACGAGAATTCGAGAAGATGGATATCAAAGTGCTTGACACGCCACCTACGATAACAAGTCAGATCGCAGCATTAGAAGCTACACCAGATTTGAGGGAAAGAATCATCAGTGCTCAGAGAAAAGATGAGTCAATGGAAAAGTTGCGATTAAGGATAAGAACAGAGAAACCAAATGGATATTCTGAAGCACCAGACAATGCGATACTTTATGAAGGCAGAATTTGTATTCCCGATGACGACAGCGAATTGAAGAATGAGATCCTGAGTGAGGCTCACGATACGCCTTATACAGCACACCCAGGAAGTACGAAAATGTACCAAGATTTGAAAAGAAACTTTTGGTGGAATGGAATGAAACGAGACGTTGCCTCGTTTGTAGAAAGGTGTTTGGCATGTCAGCAAGTTAAGGCTTTACACCGACGACCGTATGGATTGCTACAACCATTGGATGTCCCAGAATGGAAATGGGAAGGCATAGCTATGGACTTTGTCACAGGCTTGCCTAAGTCAAGAAGAGGAAACACAGCAATTTGGGTAATTATCGATAGGCTTACAAAGACAGCACACTTCTTACCAATTAAGACTACCTACGGATCAGAGAAACTAGCTCAGTTGTACGTCAGAGAGATTGTACGTCTGCATGGAGTACCGAAGGTCATAGTATCAGATAGAGACGCCAAATTTACCTCGAGATTTTGGATTACGATGCAGAAAGAATTAGGAACAGAGCTTAATTTCAGTACATCGTTTCACCCACAGACACATGGACAGTCAGAGAGAACGATTCAGATTTTAGTCGACATGTTGAGAACAGTGGTTTTAGACCGAGGCGCGAATTGGGAAGAAATTCTACACTTAGTCGAATTCGCTTACAACAACAGCTATCAGGCCACGATAGGAATGGCGCCGTTTGAGGCTTTGTATGAAAGGAAATGTAGATCACCGTTTTATTGGGACGAAGTAGATGAGAGAAAGAACCTAGGCCCAGATGCAATTAATGAGATGATTGAGATAGTTCGGCAGATACGAGATAGAATGAAAGAAGCCCAGAGCCGACAGAAGTCTTATGCCGATGATCATCGAACCAATCTTGAGTTTGAGATAGGAGATAAAGTTTTTCTTAAGATATCACCGACCAGAGGAATCGTTAGATTCGGAGTTAAGGGTAAACTAAGACCCAGGTTTATAGGACCTTATGAAATCCTCGAGAGAATAGGACCCGTCGCTTATAGATTGGCCTTACCGCCAAGTCTAGGAAGTGTTCACAACGTTGTTCACGTTTCTCAATTGAGAAAATATGTTTACGATCCTAAGCACGTCATTAGTCAGCAAGACGTAGTTCTTGAATCTGACCTAAGCTATGAAGAGAAGCCGATATCGATTCTGGATAGAAAAGTTCAAGAGTTAAGAACCAAATCGATACCAATCGTTAAAGTGCTATGGAACCACCACGGGCAAGAAGAAGCCACGTGGGAACTCGAGGAGAAGATGAAGGAGAGATATCCTCATCTTTTTGCAGAAGGTATGCAAATTTCGGGACAAAATTTTTCGCAAGGGGGGTAGGATGTAATACCCCGAAAATTCCTTACGATCTCAAAATTTTAAAGTTAATAATAAAAATGGCTTTGCACGCCTAAGTTTACGATTTTGAATTCTAAGACTAACGGTCGAATCCATTTCCGAAAATAAATTATATAAGTCACCTAGACGACTACTGTATTTAGGGTTATCGCGTACGAAAAATTTTTAGTTCGTAAACTCAGAACGGAAAACCGTCTGATTTTTACATTCACGAAATCGCGATACGAACTCGCCCGAGAAAGTTCGTTTTTATGATTTTCCGGACGAAACTCGGACTGTGTCGTCCCGATTTTTTGTCGGAATAAATTTTATAAATATTATTTTTCCGATTAAGTTTAATACGTTAGAATTTTTGGACGAATCGGATTGTGACGATTTTGTGCCGAGCTACGTTTTTCGTCGTTCGATTTCTGTAACGTCGTATCACGCCGGACAAGTGCGTAATTTCTTCTTCCCTCTCTCTCTTAGCCGACTTCCCTCTCCTCTCTTAAGCTAGATATTTGATTTTTTATATAGTATAAACTTTACACCTAAGTGTATTACTATTCAAACTTTACACCTATTAGGTTATTATACCTTATAACATTTTAAGTCATCTCCTCCCTCCCTCACTCAACACACACGGCTGCACTCCCTCATCTCTCTCACATTTTCATTTCTCCATTGAAGATCAAGTTCTTGAGCAAGAGTTTCTTCACAAGTCTTCATCCAACCATCGAACTTCATTTCTTCCTTCACTAATCTTCAAGGTAATCCTCTCCTCTTTAATTCTATCCATCCAAAATCCTTTTCTTTTTATTCCTTCTTTGGATCGAGATTTAGGAATGATAGAATTAGATGTTTGATCTTGGATTAGTGAAATTAGATGTGTTAGATGTGATAATTAGGGATTAAAATTTATTGAAATCAAGAACCCTAACTACTATGCTAATACCGAAAATTAGGGGAAATGTGTAGGATTTTTTGAATCTTTCAATTGATGTTATAATCATGCTTAGGAAGTTTTCGATTAGGGATTAGAACAAAAAGAAATCGAAAGCCCTTTGATTTGATGAAAACCGATTTAGGGTTTAGGGTTTGGAATTGGGGATTTACAATTTCATGTTGCAATTGGACTTCAATTGTTTAATTGATGATATAATAGTATGATTTAGAGATAAATGATGTTAATTGATGAAGAAAAACACCCTCTTAATCTATGTGTAAATACCGAAAATAATTAAGAAAATAGGGGTTTGCATGTAGTTGAATTAGTTGAGGATTTGTTGATGAAATAATGATGTTGATGATGTTAGTTGTTGATATGAATTTATTTAGAATTTTCTAAAAAAATTTCGTGAGACGTAAGAGACGAAGAACTCATTTTAAGTTGAGATATAGTGTCGATATGAAGTGATGATATGCATGAAAATGAATCTCGTTAGATGTTGGTTGATGACGTAGAAAATGAACGAAATCCGACAACTTTTGAAATTTCGTAAGAGACGAACAATTAGTCGTAATTAATAACCGAGAAGTCAAATAAGAATTCTAACTTGATAATATTGTTTTTGATGGACTAAGGTATAACTTTGTAGTTGGCATCATGAGCTTTCGAGCTACTATAATATGAGTTATAGTGATAGTCGAGAACTAGAAACGAGAAATTGTTAATTGCTTTGGTTTAGTACTTGATAGTTGAAAGCCGACGTTTAGAACATCGTGCTATTGGACGGGTTTTGAAAAGGAGTTCATCACGTACGGGATTACGTGTTGACTGCCTTGAGGGTCAAGTTTCTTAAGAAATCGAATACGAGAACTTAGAACGAACCTAAGAAGTTATACGTCGTTTTTATCGAGCAACTAGGGTTAGCATGGCAGTTTTGCGACCCTTGCCGGAAACTGTAATAACTTTTAGCTCGTTTATCGGATTTGCGATCCGTAAATTGGAGCGTAAACTAGACATCCAAAGCTTTCAAACTGTACAGAGCTCATCCCCTGTTTCCAGTTCCTCTGTTCTGGGCAGTCCCCAGAGTTACTGCCTTGAGCAGTGATTTTTTCAGAATTTATTTTTCTAAGTTGTTTCGTTCGCAACTTAGTTTCTTTCGATCGTTTAAGCCGTAATAACTAGACGACTATCTTCCTACTGACCTCAGTGTCGAGTATGCAGCCTTGAGTGCTAAACGAGACTAGTTAGTATCTCGTATCCGTTCAAGTAAAGAAATCTAGTTAAGCGTGAAAATGCATAAATCGTATAATGAACTAAAACTTAATTTCCTAAGTTGATTTCTTTTCCAACTTAGTTCCTTTTGATCTTTTAATTCATATTAAGCTATCGACTACCCTCTCTACTGACCTAAGAGTCGAGTATGAGACCTTTTCGAGTTTTAAACGAGATTTATTCGAGTCTCGTTCCCGTTTAATTAAAATGAAACTAGTAAGCGTGCAATTGCCTAAAGAAATGAAACGACTAAAACCTTTTTTTTTGTTTTTCCAATGATCGATTATCTTTTACGACCCGATTTTAAGTGTTATTATTTTACGATGAAGGAGGAAGCCAGCAGTAAGGAAAGGACGGAAGATCAGAAGATCGGAAGCTAGTACTTATTAGTTCTGTATCACAAGGTGGGCTTTTATATATGAAATAAAATGAGCATTGCTCTTTTTCTTTATCGCTTTGATATCTGTGTTTTCAAAATGATAATTATGGCATGAACTGTTTTATGTTTTATGTGAGTTCTCTTGTACCTATCTGAGTTAACATTCGTGTTTTCCAGATTTAGAGTTAATCTAACTAGGTTAACTAACGATCGGCTCTGAGTTAGCTGCTAAGTGCTTTCCAGAGTTAGTGCACTTTGTAACCTGTGGTGTATGTGATACCCTGTTGAGGGGTACCAACCACGGTGAATGAGAATTGGTCAAGATTGAACATAGCATACCTGAAAATGTTTGGCCAAGTAAATTGTGAAAATCAGTCAGAAAATGTTTAGTAGACACGGGCTAACTTTTAATAAAACCCCCGATGTGCTACAAATTATGAAATGCCATATTTATCTATACCTATGATTATGTTTTCGGCATCGTGCCCACTAAGTACTTTTGTACTTAGCCCTGCATTGTTTTCTAAATGTGCAGGTTGAAGCGACGGTAGCGGCGGTGGTTGAAGTTGAGTTGAGAAGATAGGATGCTTTAGCTTATGACTTACTTCCGCTGCAAAACTCTAGACTTTTGAGATTATGTACTTTTTGAACAAACCACTGTAGTATAAGTCTGTAAACTTGAACTTAGTTACTATCATGTACTTTTGTCGAGTAATCCTTCGCGATTAACTCTTCCTTTCTTTATTATATTCAAGTCTTGTTCATTGAATGTTTGATGTCTTTTATGTATGTTTAGTTAGTTAGCCCTCTTCTTCCCCGCTTCTTTAATCCAACCCCAGTCGCACCCCGGCTTCTGCCGTCCCTCGGGATTTGGGGCTGTGACATGTTGTGACTAGTAATCTATCATATAATATAGCAGTATCTTTCGCAAGATCTTTATAATAAGGAGAAATATAATTTAAACTTCCTAAAAATCTTTGAAGTTGAGTTTTATCTATAATTTCATCGGAGAATTTATTAGCAAAATCAATACTTCTATTTATAGGAATTATATTTCCCTTCTCAATATTATGACCAAAAAATCTAACATTAGTTTGAAATAAAGTCATTTTTTATTTAGATACACCTAAACCATTTTTTATTATTATCTCTTTAAATATTCTAAGATGCTTAAAATGCATTTTTATATCCTTAGAAAATACAAGGATATCATCAATATACACAATTATAAATTCACTATAAGGAGTAAATATATCATTCATAATTTTCTGAAATTCAGACGGTGCATTTTTTAATCCAAATGACATAACATTCCATTCATAATGTCCTATTAGGACATTAAAAGCAGTCTTATATCTATCATATTTATTAATCTATATTTGCTAATATCCTGATTTTAAATCAAATTTTGAAAATATCATAGAATCATATAACCTATCTAATAAGTCCTTCTTATTTGGAATAGGATGCCTAATCCATTTTAGTACTTTATTAAGAGGTTTATAATTTATTACCAATCTAGGTACACCTCTTTCTTGCTCATTATGTTTATTAACATAAAAAGTTGTACAAGACCAAGGAGATTGTGAAAAACTTATTAATCCTTTTTGTAATAAAGAATCTATTTCTTTTTTACATAATTCTAAATATTCTGAATTCATTTGACAAGGTCTAGCCTTTGTAGGAATTTTATTTTCATCAAAATCTTCCTCATATGGAAGAGAAACTATATGTTTCTTTCTATCCCAAAATGCATTAAGATGATCATTAAAAATTTCTATTGAAAATTGATTTATAAGTAATTTTATCTTATCCTGTAATTTAGGATTTTGAAGTTTTTCTTCTAAAAAAATTACATTTAATTATTGTTTAAGAAAATATAATTGATTTTCTTTTGAAGATATATTATCATAAATTTCATGTAATACTTTATTAAAGGGTTTAGTTATAAATTTTAGGAAAATATCATTTCCCTCAAAGGTTCCTAATATTCCTTCTTTATTTATCCTTTTTATTGGATATATTTTTACTAAAAATGGTGTTCAAGTATAACTTGATTAGTAATATCTTTTGCAAGCTAAAAGTTTGTTTGAATACATGTATTCAAACAAACTTTTATGTTAGCCTTAGGTAATTTATAACTTATTTGTAAATTAATACTCCCTGTATGTGATAATGTATGTGTTGTTTTATGAAAGTACCTAGTAGGTATTTAATTCTTCTTGTATAACATTTAAATCTGTTCCACTATCTACTAAAGCTATAAACTCTTTTGAATAATAATTATCTATTAAGAGAGTAATTCTTATATGTCATTTTTGTGATATTACCATTTCTAATGTGGATAAAAAGTTTTCATTCATTTTAGCATAATCAAGATCTTGTTCCGGAGGAATAATAGATTCTCTCGGAGAATCTTCTAATCTGGATATTCTATAATCTAAATTTCTATTTTCATGTTTTAATTCTTGTATTTTTTTTTTTAATTATTAATTTCTATTATGATATCGTTCATAGAAGTAGGATTTTCTTCTATTTTCTTTTGTTTTATTCGTTTATAAACTTCTGGCATCATATATGGTCCTTTTAGACTTTATATATATATATATATATATTTTTTTTAAATTCTCTATTTTTATTATTATTAGAAGTACTTGGAGTATTTTCTATTTGATCTATAATTTTAGATCTTAATTCTGGATCCTTAATTATTTTTAAGAGATCCATTATATTACTATGTGTTAATACATTTATATTTAAATCTTGAAATTGTAAAAGAATATTATAAAATTCTTTTCCCTCTATATTATTAATATCATCTTTTTGACAAGTTTGACCAAGTATACATGATTCACATTCTAACTCTGATTCTAATATAATAGATTTATTTTCTAAATTATTTATGTCATTATCAGTTTCAGTATTAAAAGAAAATTCAGATTCTTCAAATTGATTCTTCATCCGAATTTGATAATATTTTAAAAAGGGTTTCTTTCATATTATTATCTATCTCAAGATTATTAATCTTTTTCTTAATCCAACAATTTCTTGCATAATGACCAAATCTACCACATATTTTACAAATTATTAATTTCCTTTTTTCTCACTTCATTCTTTCTCTATTTTTTTTTCTTTCTTTCTTTTGTTCTATTTTCTTTTTAGAATATTTTCTTTTCTTATTCTTGTAATAAGGTTTATTGTTTTTAATTTTTTTTTACTTGTAGATGGAATTTTATCTACAGCAAATTAATCTCAAAATTGTCCTAATTGTTTCTTTTCTATCAAATTTTGATGTTTCATTTGTTGATTTAATCTTATTTCATTACAAAGAGCTAATCCTTCCTGAATACATATCCCTATTAATTTTTCATACGTATAATTTTCATAAGGAATAGTATTATAATTTTGTCTTAATAATGTTCTAATTCTTTCAGCAAATAAGCTAAGAAGACCATCTATAAATTTAGATTTCCAATGAGTGCTATTACACTCAGGGATGTCTAGAACCCTGCTAAGAAAAGTATCTTTATACCATCTAAAATCCATAAGTGTTTAACACCTAAGATTTTGTAAAAGCGTTCTAATATTTTCACTATCTTCTTTGTATCCACCTGCGAAATGTACAACAATATTAATGACCAATGTATAAACTACCTCTTCTCTTGTATTATTTCCTTCTTATTTAATCGTATTTAGTATATTATCTCTTTTTGGGTTAGATAATTATCCCACCATCCTTTTAGTTGTCCTGTAAATCCAGAAGTTATCATTTTTGCCATGTTTTTATCGGTAGTACCATTAGCTTTACAAATAGTTAAATACATCAACATTCTATGTACTGTATTATGTATTTGTTGATGAACAAAATGTCACAGCCCCAAATCCCGAGGGACGGCAAAGCCGGGGTGCGACCAGGGGTTGGATTAAAGAAGCAGGGAAGAAGGGAGATAAATGAATAGTCAAACAATATTTAAACAATAACTGACATCTATGAACATATTTTATTGAAAAAAAAGGGAGTCGACCTTGAAGCGTCGCTCGACAAGTTGTTCAAAAGTTAACTAAGTTCATTGTACGGGATTTAGATCAAAAGTTTATACATAGACACGAAAAGTGTTTTGCAGCGGAAAGCGTAAAGCTTGACACAAGTTCCTCATCCTATCTACAACTCTTTACTCAACCTCCGCCGCTCCCGTCACTCAACCTGCACATTTTATAAAACATATGCAGGGCTAAGTATAAACATACTTAGTGGGCACATTGGCGAAAACATATCATAAGTATAGATTAAATCAGGCATCTCGATAAATAGCGCATTGGGGTTTTTCATCAAATACCCGAGCCTACTAAACATTTTCTTTCACTTTTCACAATATAGCTTGGCCAAGCCTTTACTTGATGTTACGTTCAACTTGCCCAACTTCCGTTTCAACGCCGAGGGAGAGTATACTTCTCCTGCGCACGTTCTATTCACCGTGGCTGGCTACCCCTCAACAGGGTACCACACACACCGGCTACCGTGTACACTAAACCCTGGAAAACCCTTACGGTTAACTGAGCGGTCCGATCGATTAGTTAACCCCCTTTGGCTAACTCGGAAAGGCACAAAAGAACTCACATAAAACAAATATTTTCATGCCTTGATAATCACTTTAAAACACAGTTATAAAGCAATAAGTAAATATTTTCGAGCATCGCTCATTTGATTTGATATATAGAAAAGCCCACCTTAGGCGATTACAGAACTAAAACACGAGCTTCCGTCTCTGGTCTTCCGTCCTGTCTTCTAAACTCGACTTCCTCCTTTGAACGCAAATAATAACACTTTAATAAGCGGTCGAGACAATAAAGGAAAAGGAAATCGAATTCGTTTTATGACTTTTAGGCTTTTGCACTTAACTATATTCTTTTGATTATCAAAGAAACGAGACTCGAACAATTCTCGTTTAGAAACTGACTCAGCTCATTACTCGATACTTAGTTCAGTTGATAAAGGGAGTCGATAACTTAACGACTTTAGAAGTTCACAAGGAACGAAGTTAAGAGGAATTCAACTTAAGAAATTAGACTTAAGAAAGTTTCTGCACAGAGCATACAGAACAGTTTCCTGCGAAACAGGGGATGAAATTTATACCAAAAGAAATCTACGGATGTCTAGTTTATTGTCCAATTTACGGATCTTGATTTCGTTAAGCGAGCTAAAAGTTATGACAGTTTCCGTAACATATCGCAAAACAGTCCGTGATTAACCCTAGGTGCTCGTATATCTCGATGCACGACTTCCTAGGTTCGACTAATGTTTTACCACCTTTATACTCACGAATTTTCAGTCTCATGACAGTCAATACGCACAATCTTTCATGACGAACTCCTTCATATTTCTCGATTAAAAACACGACGTATATTTCCTCGTCTTTCAACTAACCCATTAAACTTATCAATTTCATTTCAATTTCAAACTTATATCAATTTCTAACTTGTATTTCATATTTTATTTCACATCATCATCATCATCCTTAGCTTCACTCATGAATATCATTAATCGAGAATACTTTCTCCTTTCCCGGTTTAATAATATGACAAGCACTTCCTCCTCGTTTTAATTAATCAATTACTAAACCATTTCAATTCAAATTCACATTTCAAACTTCTAACTTCTAGTTCATAAACTATAACTTATATCATCTCATATCTCGGATGGAAATATCGTCAACTACAAACTCGTTTATTAAATGACAACAATCATTAATATCAAATTGGTTTTCCTTATTCGACTTTCCTATCGACACTTAGACTCGTTTCTTTGTCTCTTATCAAAATTCTAACTTTCTTAGAATTCGTTCAAATTTTCCGATTACGATCATTAACTAACAAGATTAACATATATTCAAATCATAAACCTAAATCATTATCTAATCTTGACTTATCGACGATTCTTCGTCTCTTAATAAAAATTCGACGTTCTTCGATTTTGCTCAAACTTTCCAATATCGTTTATCAACTACCAAGATTCACTAATATGAAAACCATATGCTCAAATTATTATCGGATTTTAACTTATCGTCGGGTTTTCGTCTCTTACGATTTCTATTTTATTTTTAGAAAAATTCCATTAAATTCTATAATCATTCACATACTTACTACATATCATTTCTATCATCATATCAACCAAAACATAACATTTACTACATCAAATCCTCACTTCTTCATCTCTTACCTTTTTTATTTTTATTTTTAGAAAATTCTATAATAATTCATGCATCAATCTACCAACATATAGAACACAAATTCATTAATCAACCATCTAAAAATTGAACTAAACATCAAACCCCTAAATTTTCTATAATTTTCGGTAATTAGAAAATAGTTAGGAGGGTGATTTCCACATGATTTCTATCTATTTAATCCATTCCTAAGCATACTATAACATGTATTAATCATAGAATCATCATGCTATCATCCTCAAACTTTTCGAAAAAAACAAGACTTGAGGGAAGAGAATTTTGTTCGGTTGGAATGGAAGCTTAGATCATTACCTTGTCAATTATGGATTCAGAACTAAGATTGATCGGTAGATGGATGACTTGTGGAGCTTTTGAAAGCTTGAAGAACACAACAATGGTGGAAGAAAATGAGAGAGAAGAGAAAGGGGGAGTGATGGCGGTAATTGAGGAGAAAGATGAGAGAGAAATGGTGATGAGGTGTTTAGATAGAAGTGTATAAAGTGAATTAATATCTAACAAAAGGTGATGACTCATGTATTAGGCGGTTTGGTTGTGATTTTTTTGCCGGAAATATCTCGTTTACGGGTCTAATACGACGTTATAAAATCGAGAAATTAAAACCCTAGACGGTTACATTTTTGACGAAATCTAATTCGACCGTTAGATTAGAAATAAATCATATACTCGGAAAGCATATTTCGATTTCCGAAATCCGATGAAAAGTCGGGATAAGACAGTCCAAAATTCGCCCGGAAAAATAATAAAAACTGACTTTCTCCGGTGAACTCGTATCGCATAAAAAGTGAATGTAAAGTCTGACGGTTTTTCGATCTGAGTTTTCGAACGAAAATTTTATCGGACGCGAAAACCCTAATACAGTAGTCGTTCGACCGACTTCTGGAATTTATTTTCAGAAACGGATTTCACAGTCAGTCTTAGAATCGAAAATCCTTAACTTAGGCGTGCAAAGCCTTAATTTATGATTAAATTTTTATTTTAACGACGGAAGAAATATCCGGGGTATTACACAAAACCATCTATATTCCATTAATAAATATGATGTCCACTATAACTATTTGATATAATATCATTTGATTCTTCTATTAGAACATCTACATGTGTCGGTCTTGGATAGTATTATTTTTCCTATTTTCCCGTAGTAGGCTTATCAGCCCATTTTGAAATTTCATTAATTTGATGCATAAACCTTTTTATAGTTAGGTTCTTCTATTAATATCTTATAAAGAGTGCTAATCTTTAAATTTTTTATTTTTTTTTCTAGAAGATTTTCTAAATCCTTCATTGGTTTTAATTTAAATCCTATTATATCAGGTGGTGGTTGGATTGTAGGCATAGCATTTTCTTAATTCTTTTTTCTTTAAGGATTCATCAACCATAATGGGTTGATTTTTATTTATAATATTTATTATTTTCTCAATTCTCTCTTGAAGTAATATTGTTCTCCTAAAATATTGTAATGCTCCGTAATTTCCTTACGTTCTTAAAATTTTTAAGTTAATTAAATAAATGGCTTTGCACGCCTAAGTTTACGATTTTGAATTCTAAGACTAACGGTCGAATCCGTTTCTGAAAATAAATTACGGAAGTAAGCTAGACGACTACTGTATTTAGGGTTAGCGCGTACGAAAAGTTTTTAGTTCGTGAACTCAGAACGGAAAACCGTCTGATTTTTACATTCACGAAATCGCGATATGAACTCGCTCGAGAAAGTTCATTTTTATGATTTTCCGGACGAAACTCGGACTGTGTCGTCCCGAGTTTTTGTCAAAATAAATTTTGTGAATTTATTTTCCGATTAAATTTTGTACGTTAGAATTTGCGGTCGAATCGGATCGCGACGATTTTGTGCCGAGCGACGTTTTTCGTCGTTCGATTTCCGTAACGCCGGAAAAGCGCGTATTTTTCTTTTCTCCCACTCTATGACCGACATCACCTATTTATTTAGTTAGATTTTTATGTTTTAAATGATTTAATTAGTGACACCTAAGGGTTCTACTATTTGAAACTTTACACCTATGTTAGTTACTATTTACCTTTCCACCTTGCACTCTTATCTCCTAAGTTAAACAATTAAAACAAATCCCTCCCTCCCATTTCATCACCAAATTCGGCAGCCACCATACACCATTCCATCTCCTTCTTCATTTCATACTCTATTGAAGAGAAGCTCCAAGAACAAGAAGAAGATCACAAGTCCACATCCCTCCATTCAAACCTCTTACTCTCTCTATTAATTTTTAAGGTAATTCCCTCCTCTTAACTTCTATCCAATTGGATTTCTTCTCTTTTATTTTCCTTCTTTGATCGAAATTTTAGGCATTGGATTGGATGGTTTGATCTTGGAATAATGAAATTAGATGTATTAGATAGGATAATTAGGGATTAAAATTGAACAAAAATAAGAACCCTAATACCTATATTAATACCGAAATTTAGGGCATGTTAGTAGGATTTTTAGTTTTCTTCAATTGATGATGGATTCATGCATAATAGATGTTTAATTAGTGATTAGAACGAAGAGGAATCGAAAGCCCTATGTTTTTGTGAAATTCAATTAGGGTTTGAATGTTGAATTTGGGGGTTTATGCATGTTAGTTGATTTCAGATTTGCAATTGATTAATTGATGATATAAGAGGATGATTAGTTGATAAACGGTGATAATTGGAGAAGAAAAACACCCTCTTAAGATAAGTATGAAAACCGAAATTGTTGGAGTAATTAGGGGTTTCCACATGTTGATGTTAATTGATGATTTGTTAATGAAATATAGTTGCAATTGATGTGAATTGATAATAGGAATTTAATTAGATTTTTCTAAAATTATTTGCCGTAACGTAAGAGACGAAGATCATGTTATAAGTTGAAATATAATGATGTTATGACATGATTGCATGCATAGAAGTGATTCTCGTTAGACGTAGTTTAACGTCGTAAAATTTAAACGGAATCCGACAACTTTGAAAAACGCGTAAGAGACGAACCTTTAGTTGTAACTAATAATCGAGAAGTCGAATGAGAATTCTAATTTGATATTATTGTCTATTATGGACTTGAGAACAACTTTCTAGTTGATGTCATAAGCTTTCGAGTTGTTATAATATGAGCTATAGTTATAATCGAGAACTAGAACGCGTTTTGAATATTTTGTTGGTTTAGTAATTGTTAGTTGAAATCCGACGTTTAGAACGTCGTGCTTTTGAGCAAGTTTTGAGAAGGAGTTCGTCACATACGGAAATACGTGATGACTGCCTTAAGGGCCCAGTTTCCAAAGAAATTGAATTCGAGAACTTAGAATGAACCTAAGACGTTATACGTCGAACCTATCGAGCAATTAGGGTTTTCGCGGCAGTTTTGCGACCCTCGCCGGAAACTGGAATAACTTTTAGCTCGTTTATCGGATTTGCGATCCGTAAATTGGAGCGTAAACTAGACATTCCAATATTTCCATTGGTACAGAGCTCATCCCCTGTTTCCAAATCCTCTGTTCTGGACAGCCTCCAGAGTTACTGGATTGCGCAGTGAAATTTCAGTTTCTTGTTTTCTAAGTTGTTTAGTTCACAACTTAGTTTCTTTCGATCGTTTAAGCCGTATTAGCTAACCAATATCTCCCTACTGACCCTAGAGTCAAGTACAGGACCTTGAGTGATGAAAACCAATCGAGATCTTATCTCTTATTCGTTCAAGTAAAGAATTAGTTAAGTGAGAATTTCATAAGTCGTGAAATGAACTAAAACGTAAATCGCCTAAGTTGATTCATTCCAACTTATCTCCTTATAATCTCTAAAGTCGTATTAAGTTACCGACTACCCTCTCTACTGACCCGAGAGTCGAGTATGAGACCTTTCGAGTTCTAACGAGATTTGAACGAGTCTCGTTCCCGTTTAAGTAAAACGAATCTAGTAAGCGTGCAAATGCCTAAAGATTGAAACAACTAAAACTTATTTCGATTCTTTTTGATCGATTATCTTTTACGATCCGTTTTGAGTGTTATTATTTTACGATGAAGGAGGAAGCCAGCAGTAGAGACAGGACGGAAGATCCGAAGTTTGAAGCTAGTGCTTATAAGTTCTGTATTTTACGAGGTGGGCTTTTATATACAAAATAAAACGAGCAATGCTCGGAAAATCTTTCTTTATCGCTTTGATATCTGTGTTTTCAAAGTGATATTATGGCATGAACTGTTTTATGTTTTATGTAAGTTCTCTTGTACCTATCTGAGTCAACATTCGTGTTTTCCAGATTTAGAGTTAATCTAACTAGATTAACTAACGATCGGCTCTGAGTTAGCTGCTAAGTGCTTTCCAGAGTTAGTGCACTTTGTAACCTGTGGTGTATGTGATATCCTGTTGAGGGGTACCAGCCACGGTGAATTAGAATTGGTCAAGATTGAACATAGCATACCGGAAAAATGCTTCCAAGCTAATTTGAGAAAAGAGTCAGAAAATGTTTAGTAGACACGGGCTTCTTTCAATAAAATCCTGATGTGCTACAATTATGAAATGCCATATTTATCTATACTTATGATTATGATTTCGGCATCGTGCCCACTAAGTACGTTAGTACTTAGCCCTGCATTGTTTTCTAAATGTGCAGGTTGAAGCGACGGTGAGCGGCGACGGTTGATGTTGAGATAAAGGATAGGATACTTAGTTAGAACCTTCCGCTGCCATACTCTGAATAATCTTTTGAGATGTATCTTTGAAACAATACTCTGTAGGCTAAGTCTGTAATTATGAACTTAGTATCTTCTGTGTACTTCTGTCGAGTAATCCTTAGCAATTAACTCTTCCTTATTATATTCAAGTCTTGTTTATGTTTATCGATGCCTTTCATGTATGTTTAGTCAGTTAGCCCCCTTCTTCCCCGCTTCTTTAATCCAACCCCAGTCGCACCCCGGCTTCTGCCGTCCCTCGGGATTTGGGGCTGTGACAAATATTTAGGTAGAGATTTGTATAATTATTTTGCTCAATTTGGTAGAGTATTATCTTCTAATAATTTAGCAAAAGTTAGGAAATTATTAATTCTTTCATTCTTTTCAATTTGAAAAGATTGCTGTGGAGGATATATTTGCCTCATTACTTTACTGTTTATGAGTTTATTAATGTTTATGGTCACCTCAAGATAAAAAAAATAATTTTGTACCCCAACTTAATTTACAATAAAAAAAAGGCCAACTTTAACATGATGAGACAAAAATACCCTTACTTTTACACCAATCATCCTATTTTCTCTCCTACTTTATACCCATACAATTTTCAGAATCTCGTAGCATCATACCACCGACCACCACTCATTCCACCATCGCTGCTGCCACCGTCGCTGCCACAACCGCGGCGGCATTGTACGATTTTTGAAATATCGTAGCATCGTTTCACTGTCCGCCACCCATTCCACCACCGCCGCTGCCGCTACTGCGGCGCCGCCGCGGCGCCGTTGTACGATTTTGGAAATCTCGTAGGATCATACCACCGTCAGCCACCCATTCTGCCACCGCCGCCGCCACCGCCGCGGTGCGCTGTACGATTTTCAGAATCTCGTAGCATCGTACAACCGTTCGCCACCCATTTTTCCACCACCGCGGCGGCGTTGTACAATTTTCGGAATCTCGTAACATCGTACCACCGTCCGCCGCCCATTCCGCCACTGCCACCACCACCACCGCGGCGGCGATGTACGATTTTCCGAATCTCGTAGCATTGTACCACCGTCGGTCACCCATTCCGCCACCACTGCCGCCGCCACCACCGCGACGGTGATCTATGATTTTTTGAATCTCGTAGCATCGTACCACTGTCCGTCACCGATTCCGCCACCATCGTGGTGGCGAGGTACGATTTTCGAAAATCGTATCTTGTTGTCGCGATGGTAGTGACGACGGTTGCGGAATGGGTGGCTGACAATGGTACGATGTTACGAAATTCTAAAATTCGTATCTCGTCGCCGAGGTGGTCGTGACGGTGGTGGCGCAATGGGTGGCAGACGGTGGTATGATGCTACGAGATTCCAAAAATCGTATGGTGGCGGCGGCGGTGGCAGAATGGGTGACGGGCGGTGGTACGATGCCACGAGATTCGAAAAATCATACATCGCCGCTGCTGTCGTGGCGGAATGGGTGGCGGACGGTGATACGATGCTACGAAATTTCGAAAATCATACAACGCCGCCGCGGTGGTGGCGAAATGGGCGGCGGATGATGGTACGATACTACGTGATTCCGAAAATCGTACAACGCTGCCGTGGTGGTGGCAGCGGCGGTGGAGGAATCGGTGACGGACAGTAGTACGATGCTACGAGATTCGAAAAATAGTACATCACCGACGCGGCCGTGGTGGCGGCAGTGGCAGTATGGGCGGCGGACAGTGATTCGATGCTACGAGATTCTGAAAATCGTACATCGCCATCGGGGTGGTGGCGACGACCGTGGCAAATTGGGTGGCGGACGGTGGTACGATGCTACGAGATTTCGAAAATCGTATCTCGCCGACACCGCGGTGGTTGCGGCGGTGGTGGAATCGATGACAAACAATGGTACTATACTACGAGATTCGGAAAATCATACATCGCCGCCGTGGTGGTGGCTGTAGCGGAGGTGGCGGAATGGGTGGCGGACGGTGGTACGATGCTACGAGATTCTAAAAATTATACAATGTCACCGCGGTGGTGGCGGCGGCGGTGGCGGAATTGGTGGCAGACGGTGGTACGATGCTACGAGATTCTGAAAATAAAGTAAAATTGAAAATAACCACCCTTTACCCTATTGAGGGTATTTTCGTCTCTTCAAGTCAAATATGGTCTCTTTTATTGTAAATTAAGTTGGGGTACAAAATTATACTACTTAACTCTAAAGGAGCTTTTCTACTACTTAACTCTATTTAATTTATAATTTCTTTCTAGTACAGAAATATATTGTTCTACATATGTAGACACAAACCATGGAACAAATAATATTATTTTGTTCTTTTTAGAACAAAATTCATAAAATTCTTCTTGAATATAATATTTTTCTTTTGAATTAAAATTTTCAAAAAACCATTTAAATGGTTCCCATTTAGATGAATTAAATTCTAATTTTATTAATTGTCTTGCCTTTTGTTTCTAAAATCATTATATCGGGAAATCCATTTCTGATTCGGTTATATCCTCTACTTTAGTATTTTGAACACTATTTTTCATTCCTTTAACAATATTATTTTTATCTATTACTACTATTATTTTTTCAATTCTATCCTCATCTGAGTATTGTGACATAGGTCTTTCTCTTATTTGAGATGTAGAAGCTCTAGATGGAGTAAATGGTTGTTCTACTCTGTAGTCTAAAGGTGAAATATGTGAATACATAGATCTTGACTTTTCAAGTGTAGAGAAAGATCTTCTATTGGCGTATGTATAACATAATTAGATTATTTTGAATTATTGGTTATGGTAATACAGCTTGTTCAATTGTCCAATTTTCTTGAAATTCTATTTCTTTCCATTTTATTTTTCTTCTTGTCATAATATTCGACTTGTCAAAATTACTTTCTATAAAAATAGTTTCATTCATAGGTTTATGTCACAGCCCTAAATCTCGAGGGACGGCAGAAGCCGGGGTGCGATTAGGGTTGGATTAAAGAAGCGAGGAAGAAAGGGGATGAAAGAATAAACATACATAAGAGACGACATAATTTCTATGAACAATACTTCATTAACGAAAGAAAGAGTTGATCTTGAAAGATCACTCGACAAAGTACTTCAAAAGCTTCTAAGTTATATTACAGAACTTAGACTACAGTGATTATTATACATAACATCAAAAAGAGTTTAGAGTCTAGCAGCGGATCTGTGAACTATATACAAAAGTCTTCCTTAACTCTAATCACTCTAACTCAACCGTCGTATATCTCATTTCCATTAAACAATCGAGCATATCATAACATTTACTATCCTAAATCGAGCCTCCTTCGTCTCTTAGGTTTCAAATTTTATTTTTAGAAAAATCTAAAACAATTCCTAGAGTCAATTAATATCATGAGGAACACTAATCTATCATTCAATCGACAAAGAAATCGAGCTAAGATCAAAGCCCCAATTTTTCAAAAAAAAATCGGTAATTACCTTAGACAAAGAGGTGTGATTTTCTTCATGATTTGATCCGTAGAACTCGATTCTAAACATCCAAGAACATGTATCGTACAAGTAACAACATGCTATTTAAATCCTCAAATTTTCAAAAAAATAAAAGAGAGGAAAACAAGTTTTGATCGGTTCAAAAGATAGACGAAGTTCTCACCTTTCGTATTATGAACTCGGAAATAGAATTGATCGGTAGACGGAGGACTTGTGTTCTTGAGAAAGCTTGAAGGATGAAGCTTTAATGGAGGATTTGGAGAAGAAAATGTGAGAGAAAAGCTTGGGGGGGGGGGGGGGCCGATAATGTCTTGAGAGGGAGGGAGATGGATGACTAAGCTCATTACATAAAGTAGAATGGAAATATCTAATAAAGTAGTGGTGACTCGCTAAGGACTTGTTTGGTGCGAAAAATTAGACGATAATATCTCGTTTCCGGCTCTTAAACGTCGTTATAAAAATCGAGAAATACTTTCTTAGTTGGTTACAAATTCGACGAGATCTAATTCGTCCGTTAGATTGGAAATAATTTACGTACTCGGAAAACCTAATTCGTTTTTCAAAATCCGAGAAAAAGTTGGGACATCACAGTCCAAAATTCGTCCGGAAAATCATAAAAACTAACTTTCTCCGGTGAACTCATATCGAAGAAAAAGTGAATGTAAATTCTGACGGAATTTAATTCCGAGTTTTCGGGCAAAAACTTACCGGACGCGAAAACCCTAATACAGTAGTCGTTCGTCCGATTTCTGGAAATTATTTTCGGAAATGGATTTCACCGCAAATCTTAGAATTTAATTTCATGATCTTAGGCGTGCAAGGCCATTATTATTATTAACTTTCATTTTTTTTAAAGACTGTAGAAAAGTCGGGGTATTACATCCTACCCCCCTTACGAAAAATTTCGTCCCGAAATTTGCTTATCTTCTTAAACTGTTCGGGGTACTCCTTCCTCAACTCTTCTTCGAGTTCTCACGGGGCTTTTCTTGCCCGTGATGATCTTATAACACTATTACTAATCGTATCGACTTGCTTCCTAACTTTCACGCTTTTCGATTCCAGATCGATTGCGGTCTTTCTTCATAACTTAAGTCAGTTTCAAGATCAGCGTCTTGCTGACAAAACTATGTGTGTAGAATCGAACACACACATTTTCTCAAAATGAGATACGCATATAATAAACATCCCATAAACTTGGCAATAACGCTATAACTATCCGTATTGGAAGCTATCTTTTTCGAGATATTCACTAATCATCTAAATCTTTTGTCTAAGCTGATACTTGACACGAATCTAACGATTCTCTTTAACAGAGATATCTTAAGAAACTTTATCTCCTTTATCGAACTTTTGTTTTGATTGTCGCATATACGTAAGACTTTCGTCTTCCTTAAACTCCTTTCATTCTAACACGAATTTATCGAATGATCTCGATCATTTCACTGACCGTATCTGGTCCTAAGTCCTTTATTTCACCTACCTTATTACAATAAGGCAGTTATCTAAAATTTCTTTTTATACAAGGCCTCGTAAGGCACAATACTTATCGTAGCTTAATAACTATCGTTATAACAATTTGATCAACGTCAAAAAAATATTCTTATATTTCTTCATAGAAATACTTAACGGTTATAACAACCCGTATGGTCGTCAGTGTAAAGCTTTCACTTGCAGATAAGCTAAACATCAATCTACAAACGAGGCAACGTCTCGTTTCAAACAATTCTACCAGAAATCCTTTCTTAAGTCTTAAATTTGTTGTCCTCGGGGATACTAAGTCCATTCTTTAATTTCTATCATATTATCTATTGCTTCGGAATAACCGTCTGGTTTATCCGTTCTTATCCTTTGTCGAAGCTTCTCGATCCACTCGTCCTTTCTCTAGGCACTTGTAATCTTTTCGTAAGTCTGGTGTAGCTGCGATTACTATTATTTGGCTTGTTATCACTTCAGGTGTATTGAGCACCTCTCTATTCTTCATCTCGAATTCTCGTAGAAGTGTTTCTTTCTTGACGAAGAAACATCTAAACTTAGTTGGAGTCTTGTGACTCAGCGCATCTGCTACATTCGCTTTTCCTAGATGGTAATTGATTCCGCAATCATAATTCTTGACTAATTCGAGCCATCGTCTTTGTCTCATGTTCGATTCCTTTTGCTCGAAAAAGTACTTCAAACTCTTATGGTCCGTAAAAATCTCAACCCTAACACCATAGAGATGGTGTCTCCAAATCTTCATCGCATGCACAACGGCTGCTAGTTCTAAGTTGTGGGTTGGGTATTCAACTTCATGAGGTTGAAGTTGTCGTGAAGCGTAAGCTATCACCTTTTCATCTTGCATCAAAACACAACCTAATCCGTTCTTCGACGCATCTGTGTAGACCACGTATTCCTTATTCGCTTCTGGCAGAGCTAACACTGGTGTTATGGTTAACTTCTCTTGAGTGTCTGAAAACTCTTCTCGCATTCATCCGTCCATTTATACTTGTTTTCTTTCCGAAGTAGTTGCATCATAGGCTTAGCAATCATTGAAAATCCTTCGATGAATCTTCTGTAATAACCGGCTAAACCTAAGAAACTCCTAATTTCGTTCGGACTTGTCGGCAATTTCCAATCGCGCACTGCCTCGACCTTGGTAGGATCCACTTTGATGCCTTCTGCTGATAAGATGTGTCCAAGGAACATTACTTCCTTCAGCCAGAACTCGCACTTACTAAACTTGGCGTAAAGCTTCTCGGCTCTAAGCATTTCTAAGACTATTCTCAAGTGTTCCTTATGTTCTTCCTCATTCTTGGAGTAAATGAGAATGTCGTCGATGAATACTAAGACGAGTTTGTCTAAGTATGGGTGGAAAAATTTTGATTCATGAGATCCATGAATATTGCGGGAGCGTTAGTCAAACTAAATGGCATAACTTAGGAGTTCGAAATGGCCTTATCTGGTTCGAAAATGGTTCTAGGTATATCTCCGGGTTATTCTTCAACTAGTGATGTTTAGATCTCAAATCTATTCTCGAAAATACACCTGTCCTTTTAAGCTTGTTAAAAGGTCTTCTATCCTTATAAAAAGATACTCATTCTTAAGGGTTATCTTATGTTGGAAAGTTTATTAAAGTTTTGATTGATTCCAAAACCAACTGACCCCAACCGAGTAGATGTTGCC
The DNA here is from genome assembly GCA_029490685.1 of Schizonepeta tenuifolia. Lineage (NCBI taxonomy): Eukaryota > Viridiplantae > Streptophyta > Magnoliopsida > Lamiales > Lamiaceae > Schizonepeta > Schizonepeta tenuifolia. The sequence goes on from CM055958.1 coordinate 23,512,389, forward strand.
AGATCCTAATGTTAGTAGTTAGGCTCGCTGTTTGAGCATTGTTAAGATTTTATCTTTGCAGGACTTCAGCTGAAGACGGCAACAAGGCTTCACTCGGATAGAACATCAGTTGTAAGAAAGACAACTGAGCGTTCATCAAATGAGAATTAAAAAGCAGGAAGATGCCAAAGTCAACTAAGGAAGATGCAAGAGAACATCAGTAGTAAGTAAGACAACTGAGCGTTCGGAGCCAACTGATCAGATACAAGAAAGACAACTGAGCGTTCAGTTTCAGAACATCAGTTGTAGGACTCGAACCAAGAAGATCAACAGCATGAAGTTCAAGTCAGCTGAGAGTTCAACTGTTAGCATTCAGATAGAACATCAGCTGAAGAACAAGTCAGATGAAGATCGAAACACTCAACCGACCATCCTTTGTTGAAAGACTAATGTTGAGATTCAAAATTCAAACAAGGAAGTCACGTGAAGGTTTGACTCTCTGTCATTACCTCATTTGGCCCAACACAAGGCTGTCTCAGATGGAAAGCAGAAGCACTCAGTTGCCAAATCCGGAAAGTCTGCAGAGATGAGAAACAAGCCATCGCTTTCAACGATCAGAGATCAACGGTTCATCCAACGGCTAGTTGATTCTCTCCGCCTATAAATAGAGGCCTTCATTCACTCACGAAACAAGAAGACAAGACAGACAAGTACGAGAAGAGACCAAAGAGCGAAAGAAAGAACCAAATACTTCACACGAGCTGAACTACATTCAATCTCTAAGAACATCATTAGTTGAGAGTTCTAGAGTGTTAGATTCTGTCTTAGTGTCTGTCGATCCAACCTTGAGAACATCACTAGTTGAGAGTTCGTAGTGTGTTAGATCATAGCTCACTTCTTGTTCGAGCTATTAGTTGGAACCCCACACTTTCATACACCTGAAAAGGTTGTTAGGACCCTACTCTTCCCGTAACTGAGTAGATAGGTTGATTAGTACCCGTAAACTAATCTGTAAGGTTGATAAGTACCCGTAAACTTATCTCAACGGTTGCAAAGCCCGCGTAAGCTTTGTGGTTTGTCCAGAAGAACTTGGACAGAGTTGTGTGGACTCACAACTCCCCGTGGACGTAGGAGTTACCTCCGAACCACGTAAATCTTTGTGTGTTATGTTTATTATTCAGTTATCTTATTGCATATTCAACTGTCTAACTAACCTGCATACAAACTGCATCTTTCCATATCAACTGACTTAGTTATTGACCAACCTTGCATAAAAACGTGAGTTATTTTACGAGTTAATTTCCACCACATTCCGCACAACACTTCACTTCCAGCTGAGTGTTTCTTACTCGATTGTGATTCCAACTGAGTTGCATTACTCGGTTGTGTTATTTTTTAGGGGGTTGTTTTTAAAAGTTTTATCTGGTGTATTCCTCCCCCCCCCATACACCAGAACTCGTATCAGAGCAGTGGTTCAAAAGACTGCTGACTCTGTTTCACTAGGTGTGAATTCGAGGTGTTTTCTTCAGTGGTCAACTGAACATATCTCTTTATCACGCTAGTACATATATGCTTGCATTTTTCTTCTGTTGTTGTGTAGATGGATGTTAAAGACAAGATCGTAGTCATGTTCTCGGTTGTGAACTATACATCCTGGAGAACTCGGATGAAGAAGATTCTACTGTCAAAGCATCATCGAATGCAACAAGTACTCACATCCGGACCGATCATCATCAGAGAGAGAGTCACTCGCACTCCTACAAATCCCAATGATGGGGATGCAACTGTGGAGCTAGTGGAGAAGAAGCCAGAAGACTTCACTACAGAGGAAGCCAAAGTGAGCCAGTTGGACATCTGGGCTCAGAGCACAATCATGTCCACAGTTGGACATGACTATCTTCCTTGGATAGAAAAGTGCGAAACCGCTAAAGAGATGTGGGATATCTTGGCATCTCTGAGTGAAGAAAACGACGAAACAAAGGAAAACAAGTTCTCACATGCCTGTCAAGACTTTGACAACTTCTGCCTGAGAACTAATGAAACCATTGATCAGTTAGAGCTCCGGTTCATGGACATCATCAGAAGGATCCAGTCCATCCGAAGAGGAAAATATACTTTGAGAGAAATCAACCTTAAAGTATTACAAGCTCTACCAGCTGAGTGGGATACCTTCACCAATATCCATGAGAGCCGAGCTGACCTTGGTGAGATGGAAACTGAAAGATTGTTCTCAATTCTGAAGGAAAATGAGTACAAGGTGAATCGATGAAGGTCAACTCAGTCCTCAGTTCAGACGAGTCGACATGAGGATGTTGGTTCAGCCACAAAGTCAGTAGCACTCCGAGCTGACTATTCAAAGCCGCGAACATCAAGGCCAACACGATCTGCGGACACAGCCACGAAGGAGCCAAGCAGAGAAGAGCTGCAACAGAATATAGCCGCCCTGTCAAAGAAGCTAGCTGACATGGACACTCGGTTCGGAAAATACAAGAGATTCTACAAGTCCAACCGAACTCGAGATAACTCAAAGCCGGTGAACAACGGTTGCTTTGAATGCGGCAAAGAGGGACATTTCAAAGCAGATTGTCCAGACCTCTCGAAGAAAGAGAGAGAAGCGTTGAGGGCCAAACAAACAGGAAAGAACAAGGCCATGGTTGCAGAAGAAGCAGCTGACGACATGGACATCTTCACTGACACTGAAGATGAGGATGAGCTGACTTCCACCAACAACTCTATCGGTCAGGATCAATGCCTCATGGCACTTGGAACCGACCAGGATGATACTGAGGTACACTCTAGTCCTTCTAAGTTAAATTCTTCCAATATTTCTAACATGCAAGAAAAACTGGATGAAGGTTGGAACCCTTCTGGAGTGACTTTCAAGAACTCAGTGAGGAACTACATCAGCAATCGGTTGAGTTTAAGAGTCTTCAAGTACAGTTCACCAAACTTAAAGAATCCTTAACCGAAAAGGACGATCTGATTAAGAGTCAAACTGAAGAGATTGACAATCTCAAAAATCAACTGAATGCGACCAACCGAACTAATGCTCCAACTGACGAGGAGTTGACGAAGCAAATCCAGGAGCAGCAAGATCAGTTGAAAAAGCAAGAGGCTCAGATCGACCAGCTGATAAAGAAGTCAGACGGACAGACCGAGCATATAGCTGTTCTCCTCAAAGAGTTGCAAACTGAGAAGGACAACTTGATAAAGCTATATCAGTCATCCAAGATATCGAGAATCTCATCAGTTACAGCCGACAGATGGATGACGTGTCAGGACTCGGTTATGATGTAATCAAGGATACTGGAATTCCTCCAGCAACCTTCATCAAAGCAATGGAGGTCAAGGTTGTCGAACCTAACACAGTTGAGTCTGAATCTCCCCAAAGTAATCCAACCTCCACTTCTCAGCAAGCTCAACCGACTAAGGAAACTTCAACTGAGAAAGGAAAAGGAGCAGTGGATGGAGGACAGATCATTCCATCGGTTGGGACATCAACCGAGGGGGAATGTTCCAAGAGTCAGAAGAGGAACCAGAGGTGTCGGAGATACAATAGAAATCGAACTCAGAACCGACCTCTGAACCGACCTCAGAGCCAACATCAGAAAGAATGGAACCGACCGCAGAACCAACAAGGATCCAACCATCTGAATCAACAACGGTTCCATCATCAGTTCAACCAGAGGTTCCAACCGAGTCAACCGATGAGGAACAGTTCGAACAACTGGAGATATTCATGCCACAACATGAACCAACAACATGGCATGAACAACTATAGACAACATTCAGGGAGTTGGAATCAGAATCAGCCACAAAGATTCCAACATGACGTCTGACCTCATAGACAAATCCAACAGGATAAAAAGCGCCATCAAAATAGGGAGAAAGCCTCTCCTCCGAAAGCTCACAATGGGAGAAATCCATCTCCTCCCAAGAAACAGAACATCACTACTAACAACAAGCCTAAGGATAACCGAGGTGTTGTTATAGTTGATGATGAAGGAAAAGTGATCTGGAATGATAAATCTATCCGAGTATACAGGGAAAAATGACCCACAGTTCAAGGGGGAACTGGTTCTAACCCTCCAGGACCCAACTGAAATTGGGGACCTAAGCGAGTTTCTCTTTGCAGGTACAGGAGAAACAGCTGAGGAAGAATAAAGCATCACGAACCTTGTGGGTGATGGATAGTGGATGTTCGAAACACATGACAAATCTGAAGGATTTGCTTGGGAGTTTCGTGGAGAAAGAAGGACCATCAGTTACCTTTGGTGACAACTCGAAAGGTCACACCAGAGGCTACGGTACCCTTGAAACCAATCACGTGTCGATTTCTAATGTTTCTTATGTTGATGGATTGAATCATAACTTGCTCTCCATCAGCCAATTCTGTGATAATGGTTTCTCTGTCAAGTTTGATGCACAGGGTTGCAGGGTTAAAAATGTCGGAACAAAGTAGGTCATATTGTTGGGAAATCGATCACCAACTGGAAATGTCTACTACGCTGACTGGAACAGTAGTCCTCCTGACACCTGCCTGTTATCAAAGAGCAGTTCAGATGTGAGCTGGCTGTGGCACAAAAGTCTCAACCATCTGAACTTCAAGACTATGAATCGACTCGCAAGACAGGAACATGCAAAAGGCATACCAAACCGAGTGTTTTCAACAACACATATCTGCAGTGCATGCCAGTTGGGAAAGCTCGCTAGATCCTCCTTCCGGTTGAAAACAACTCCATCAACCGACCGAGTGTTACAGTTGATCCATATGGATCTCTTCGGGCCAGTTACACCAAAGAACATGAATGGTAACGAGTATACCCTTGTTGTTACTGATGATTATTCTAGGTACACGTGGATCATTTTCATGCGTCACAAGAGTGAAACCCGAGATGAGCTACCCAAGCTGATGGATCGGATATCAAACCAACAAGAGATGAAAATTATTTCCATCCGATCAGATCGTGGAACCAAGTTTCTAAATGAAACCATCATTGAGTACTGCGAGAAGCATGGAATTACACATCAAACATCAGCTGCACGTACTCCGCAACAGAATGGAGTAGCCGAGCGAAGGAACCAAACGCTGAAGGATGCAGCTACATCCATGTTGACAAGCTCAGCTCTGCCAAAGAGATTTTGGACTGAGGCTATCAACACAGCCTGCTACACCCAGAACCGGTCTTTTCTAACCAAGCGGTTGGAAAGACACCATACGAGCTATGGAGACGCAGGAAGCCAGATATTTCATATTTTCGCGTTTTTGGTTCTAAGTGTTATATTCACAACAATGGGAAGACTCAGTTGAAAACTTTTGATGCCAAGGCTTCGAAAGGCATATTTCTCGGATATGCCGCTCGAATCAAGGCTTATAGAGTTTTCAACAATAGTTCTCGTATTGTGGAGATAACACCTCATGTTAGTTTTGATGAATCTACTTTTGAGTGCAGGGAACAGGCTAAAGGACAACATGCTGATCCACAAGTTCCACCTATTCTCACCAAATCGCAGGCACTAAGGGAAAAGAATCTAGCTGAACCATTGGTATGGGCAACCGAGGATGATGATCCTTACTCCTCTGAAGATGAATGCGAGGACCCCATCTCATCTCAAGGTGGAACTTCAGCTGATGCCACTCCAACTGTATTAGCATCCGAAGCCCAACCGAGCCCGGTTCAAAATATTGTCAATGTTGAGGATCCAGACTCAACAGCTGATCAATCACCAGTTCTGAAGATTCCAGCATCTCCCACAGCTCAGGATTCACCATCAGTTGAAATCACGGAACAACCAATGTTGGAAGAAGAAGGAAGACGCAACAGAAGATGGTATGAAAACCATTCCACTGATCATCGGGGATCCAACCAAAGGTGTGCGTACAAGGAGCAGAGTTGCAAATCTAGATTCGACTGAGGAAGATTCCAACACTTACGCTCAATATGCTGAGGAGTTGGCAGTTCTTGAGGAGTTCAAGCAAGCTGGAGATGTTGCCATGATTTCTTGCTTTGTAGCTGATGTGCCAGAACCGAAGAATGTTGTGGAAGCTCTCAACTGTGTTCATTGGACAATAGCCATGCAAGAAGAACTAAACGAATTTCTACGCAACTGTGTATGGGAGTTGGTAGAAAGACCAAATGGTGTCAAAGTCATTGGATTAAAATGGATTTTTAAGAACAAGAGAGACGCCATTGGATTCATCGTGAGGAATAAGGCAAGGTTGGTAGCTCAGGGTTATTGCCAATAAGAAGAAATCGATTTTGAGGACTCATTCGCGCCAATTGCAAGGTTGGAAGCCATCCGGATATTTCTAGCCTATGCTGCATTTCACAAGTTCAAGGTCTATCAGATGGATGTGAAGTGTGCCTTTCTCAACGGTGATATCAAGGAAGATGTATATGTTGAACAACCTCCAGGTTTTGAGACTGGAGATGGAAGAGTGTACAAGTTGAAGAAAGCAATCTATGGATTAAAGCAAGCACCCAGGGCTTGGTATGACACTCTTTGTGGTTTTCTTTTGAACTCGAGGTTCAAACGAGGGTCAGTTGACAAAATACTGTTCACCATCAAAGTTGGAGAAGATATACTTGTTGTGCAAATCTACGTCGACGACATCTTATTCGGTTCCAAGTCGGAGGAACTGTGTGAGAAATTCTCAACTCTCATGAAGGAGAAATTCGAGATGTCGATGATGGGCGAGATGAATTATTTTCTTGGATTACAAGTGAAGCAGTCGCCAGATGGTATTTTCATCAATCAGTCCAAATATACAAAGGAGCTTATCACCAAGTTCGGATTGCAGACAAGTAAGACCACAAGGATCCCGATGAATACTAATTGGAAGATTGAACCTGGAACTGAGGGAAAGCTCGTGGATGCTAGTAAGTATAGAGGGATCATCGGTTCTTTGCTATATCTAACCTCCAGTCGGCCAGACATATCTTACGCGGTTGGAGTGTGTACTCGATTCCAAGTTCAACCGAAGGAAGCACACATGTTGGCAGCAAAGAACATCATAAAATATCTGAATGGCACAGTTAATGTTGGGTTGTGGTATCCAACCGATGACAATATCCAACTGACCGGATACTCAGATGCAGATCTAGCCGGAGATCGGTTGGACAGGAAGTCCACATCTGGACACTGTCAGTTCATGGGAAGCAAGCTAGTTTCGTGGTTCTCCAAGAAACAAGCATGTGTTGCCACTTCTACAACCGAGTTAGAGTATATGGCTGTCGGTAGTTGTTGCATGCAAGTGTTGTGGCTCAAGCAACAGCTGAGAGACTATGAAGTTGCAACTGGACAGGTTCCCATTCATTGTGATAGCTCAAGTGCCATTGCTATCTCTTTGAATCCTGTTCACCACTCTCGGACGAAGCACATCGACATCCGACATCATTTCATCCGAGATCATATTGAGAAGAAGAATGTTTCCATGGAGAAGATTCCAACTGAGATTCAGAGAGTTGATATCTTCACCAAACCTCTAGCCGAAGCGCGGTTCAAGATGTTATGTGATTTTATTGGATTGTTGGATCCATCAGATGAGGAACCAGCTGAGGTGAATAGATAGATATCCATCTGAGGGGGAAGCTCAGATAAAAGGGGAATCTCTGATGCGGATCGCCAACCGAAGACATCAGACGTCAGCTGAACAGACAAACTCGAGTCAGCTGATGGTATGCTACAACGTTGGATCAGACATCAGCTGAACAGTCGAACTCGAGTCAGCTGATTCCAACATCAGCTGACAAGTGAACACAGCTAATTCCGACATCAGCTGGCAGGTAACATTTATGGCTGAAGGTGTTATGATCTTAAATGAAAATGTTTGAAATAAATTCAAACATTCCTGAGCATGTCAGTTACATTAAAATAGCCATCATGCCGCATTTAATGTAAAGTATGGCTGAACATCAATAGCCTACTTTATAGTGCGACTGGGCTGACATGAAAAATAGTTCACCTTCTCACGCGCTGGTTGGAACTCGGTTCGTGACGTCAAGTCAAAGCTAGTCAACAGTCGCGTAATCTCAGCCGTTGATGGATTCGCGCCATTCAACCCTAGCCGTCGATTTCAACTGAGCCTAAAACCTATAAATGGCGGAAAATCAGGAAGTGATCTCTTATCTTTCTCATTCGTGTTTATCTACAGTAACTGTTCATCATCTTCTCAGATTTTGTCTAACCATTTACTGCAAGTTTTTCTTCCCTTCTTATATATATCCTCTCATACGTATTAAATGGCACCCAAAGGAAAGAAAATGGCTTCCTCCGGACCCTCCCTAGTCATCTTATGAAGAATCGTTCGACTTGCTGGTCTCCAAGATACATTTTGAGCAGATCCTCTCAGAGGATGAATTGGAGTCGCCAGTGCTGTCTCCCATCGCCAATATTCTCAGGGAGAGCGGCCTACTGGAATGGGCGAATCTCTTCCCCTCCCACCTGCTCAGGCGCCAGGTCGGAGAGTTTTACGTCAATCTGCAGTCACCCATTAACAGCAGAGATGGCGTCGTTACAGAGGTTTCATGCCGACAACGGGACGTTCCGGCCAGAACCATCCGCAGGGTCACCGTCCCCATTGCTGTTTCCGACTTCCTTCGCCAAGTTATTCCGCCGAATCATTTCGCCACAGACACTCTTGAGAATATAACCGACACAGAAGCCGATGAGTTTTTCGAGAATGCTCTCATCACTCCGGAGAAGTTGAAGAGCAATATGCAGAGGACGAAGTTGAAGCCGGAGCATCGACTTTTGTTCAATGTTGTCTCCAAAGTCGTGTTCGGTTACAGTGGTGCTTTCGGCGACATCAGCCGACCAAAGCTCAAGCAATTGATTGCATTGGAGCACAGACACAAGCACAACGTCGACTGGTTCAAGTATTTTGAACACCAGCTGACTGTGGAGAGGCAGAAGATCTCCGAGACTACAACTGAATCCGGGAAGAAGTTGTTGAGTGTCAAGGAAACTCTCAACTTCGGTTGCAAAATCTCCGCTCTGATCCTGCTCGCAACCAAGGGTCAGAACATGGTCTGGAAGGACTGCGAGGAGACCCCCGTAAATAAGTTGATGCTGTTCCCAACAACAAAGAAAGCTCACTTGGTGATTAGGAGTGTTTATACCCTAAGGAGAAGAAGGATGATGGGAAGACAGCTGCGGAAAAGGATACAGCTGAAGAGGTACCAGCTGTCAGCCGCCTCACAAAATCAAAAGCTGCTCGCCGACAACAAGCTGAGTCGGAAAAGGAGAAAGCTGAGGAGCCTGCCAAGAAGAAGCTGAGAGTTCGCTTCAAGAAGACGGTGGCAGCACCAGCTGAGGATGTTCCAGCTGAGGAGCCAGCTGCTGATGTACCAGCTGAGGATGTTTCAGCTGAGGAGTCAGCTGCTGATGTGCCAGCTGATGATGTGCCAGCTGAGGGTACGCCAGCTGAGGAGGAGGTACCAGTTGTGGAGGCGCCAGCTGAGGAGCCATCCAAATCGAGCCACTCAGCTGAATCAGCTGCTTTCGAGATCGTTCCTCGCGCTGCTGATGAGGCTGATGGGATGGAAACGGACCTGACCTCGGATGCTTCTTCCTCCTCTGAGGAAACTGAAGACATTCCAACCTCCCCCACGGCAGGAGCTGATGCCGTACCGCCCCAAGAGCCTCTCGCTCTCTCAACCGATCAACAGCCAGAGATTCCGAGCTCATTGCTCGATGCCAACATTGAGACCATCTCTTCGGCCAATGTTGAGAAACTTATTGATACCCCCCTCCCTACAGAATCCAATATTCCGAGCTCTCAGCTCGATGCTAATGTTGAGACCGCCTCTTTGGCCAACATTGATGAAACTTTTGAACCATTGCCATATGAAACTCTTTCTCCCTCTCTAATCGATGACGAAGCTGATCGTCAGGCTGTCGCGATGGAGCATGAAGGCAAGGTGGCCCACTGCTTCCAGAAGCTGATCGGGATGTTCCCAGAAGCTCGCGACATACCGATTTTTGCTACACTTGGAATCGAGCTGTTGTACCAGTTCAACCTAATCTTCAATCACTGGTATGTGAAGGAAGATACTGTAAGGGTACACAGCTGGAACCAGCTGAAGGCGGACGAGTCACGCATCCGAGATTACTCCAACTACACTAATCTGGAGGTGGCCTACAACAACAAGGTTGCGCTGCTCACGCGTCGTCTAGACCTGAGCAAGGCGGAAGGCACAGATACCCGGGAGACAACTGGACAAGACTGTATTGACTTCCTCGACAACATGCTAATCAAGTCAGTTGAGTTCCTTAATGATCTGGACGCAGCCGCCGCCGCAGCGAAGGAAGAAGAAGAGGAGCTTCAACTGTACCTGCCAACCGTCAAGCCATGGTTACAGTTGAGCAGCCAGCTCTGATTGAACACCAAGCTCCAGCTGATCAGCCAGCGCCCTCAACTGAAGACTTTTGCGAGCTGATAGCTGAGAGCGTGAACCAGCTAAGGATGGAGATGCTTACCAACTTCCAGCAAAACAAAGAAGATCAGCTGAGGATGTTGGAAGCACAAGAGGAGAAGAACAAGCAGCTGATGGAGGAGAATGTTTCTGATGGTCCCGATACGAGTTCTGGTGTATGGGGGGGAATACACCAAATAAGACTTTTTAAAACAACCCCCTAAAAATAACTCAACCGAGTAAAGAAGCTCAGTTGGAATCACAACCGAGTAAGAAACACTCGGTTGGAAGTGATGTGCTGTGCGAAATGTGGTGGAAATTAACTCGTATAAAATTTACTCACGCTTTTATGCACGGTTGGTCAATAACCAAAACAGTTGAAGAATAAAGCAGTTTGTATGCAGGTTAGATAGTCAGTTGAATATGCAATAAGATAACTGAAAATAAATACAACACACAAAGATTTAACGTGGTTCGGAGAGAACTCCTACGTCCACGGGGAGTTGTGAGTCCACACAACTCAGTCCAAGTTCTTCTGGACAAACCACAAAGCTTACGCGGGCTTTGCAACCGTTTGGATAAGTTTGCGGGTACTTATCAACCTTACAGATTAGTTTTCGGGTATTAATCAACCTATCTACTCAGTTACGGGAAGAGTAGGGTCCTAAAACCTTTTCAGGTGAAAGAAAGGATGGGGTTCCAACTAAATAGCTCGAACAAGAAGTGAGCTAAGATCTAACACTCTACGAACTCTCACGAGGTGATGTTCTCAAGGTTGGATCTAAAGACACTCAGACAGAATCTAACACTCTAGAACTCTCAACTAATGATGTTCTAAGAGAATGAATCTAGTTCAGCTCGAGTAAGGAATTTAGTTCTTTCTTTCGCTCTTGGCAATTGTCTGTCTCGTCTCGTGTGTGTCTTCTATCTTGTGAGTGAATGAATACCTCTATTTATAGGCGGAGAGAATCAACTAGCCGTTGGAAGAGCTGTTGATCTCTGTTCTTTGATAGCGATGGCTTGTCTCTCATTTCTGCAGACTTTCCGGATTTGGCAACTGCATGCTTCTGCTTTCCATCTGAGACAGCTTTGTGTTGGGCCAAATGAGGTAATGACAGAGAGTCAAACCTTCACGTGACTTCCTAATTTGAAATTCAAATCTTAACCTTTGACCTCCAACACTTGATAGTTGGTTGAGTCGTCTGATCTTCATCTGATTAGTCTTCAGCAGATGTTCTATCTGAACATGTGAACTCTCAGCTGACTTTGAACTTCAAGCTGTTGATCTTCTTGGTTCAGGTCCTACAACTGATGTTCTGAAACTGAAAGCTCAGTTGTCCTTCTTGTATCCGATCAGTTAGGTTCGAACGCTCGGATGACTTTCTTTCATCTGAGGTTCTCTTCCCCTATCTACTTCTCATCTGATGAACGCTCAGTTGTCTTCCTTACAACTGATGTTCTGTTGCAACTTCTCTTGAACGTAACTTCCTCCTTTTTCAATGCTTAGATGACTTTTGCATCTTCCACTTTGAATGCTCATCTTATGAACGCTCAGTTGTCTTCCTCACAACTGATGTTCTATCCGAGTGAGGCCTTGTTGCCGTCTTCAGCTGGAGTCCTGTAAAGATAAAATCTTAACACTGCTCAAACAGCGAGCCTAACTACTAACATTAGGATCTGGCAACATCTACTCGGTTGGGGTCAGTTGGTTTTGGAATCAATCAAAACTTTAATAAATTTCCCAACAGTTTCACTGAAGATAAAGCTGGACAAACTCTCCTCCTCCACCAGCCAGGACATTTCTGATCTGAAATCAACTGTTCTGGGGATCAAGTCTGAGCTGAATGTCTTCCAGTCCATCTCTGATTCCAACCTCGCCAAATCCCAACAGACTCAGGATGAAGAATGGGAGTTTCGGTTCGAGTCACGCTGGGCTGAGTTTGTTGCTTTCCAGACTGAGATAATCGAAACATTCGCTGGATTGAGGAAAGCCGAACAAGAGCGCCATGACTCCGAACTGGCGAAGAAGGTCGGAATAGAGTGCGCGGTCGATGAACTCTTCAACCGCATCCAACAAGCCGAACAACAACTCACCTCTCTGGATGGATCAGTAGCAAGCCTTGTTGCTGATGCCAAAGAGGGGGAAGATAAAAAGGGGGAAGAGGAGTTGCAGGGGGATGTTGAGATGCAGGGGGGAGATGAGACCCAGGCTGAAGCTACTCAAAATCTCAGCCGAGGAGGAAGACTGCACAGAAGAAGAAGTCCGCTCCCAAGTCAACCGACGTAGGTGGAGCTGAAATGGAAAAAGACTTGGAGCAGGCGGAGCAGTTTGGAGTTTCTTACAACTCCATAGCCGAGATCGCAGCCGAGCTTGATTCAGAACTCGGAAGTATCACAACCGAAGAGTGTATTGCTGCTGCCAATGCTATGGATGTTGTTGAGAAAGATTACATGAATCCTAGCTGGATCAAGAAGTTCGCTGCCAGCCAAGCTCGAAGAGTCAACCAGTTTGAGGAGGAGCTGACCAAGATAACCAAGAACCTGGATAGGAACATTGCCTCTCGCAGCCGACGCTGCATTGACAAACATCAGGTTAAGGCTGAAGCTCGGCTGAGGCAACAGAGGTTGCCAGGGAAGGTGAAGGTCCAAAGTAGGTTCAGGCATGTAGATAAGTTGCCAGCCAAGTGGAACGAGGACTGGGAGTTGTTCAAGCAGGAGTTTGTGAACGACTTCTATTATAGGAAGGTGTTCTCAACCGATGATCCGAGGAGAGCTTTCAAGAAAGCGCTGACCGAGCTGCACACTGGGGACCCGGGCATGTTCAGCCAGTTCAGGCGTGCAATGATAGAAGCAAAACTGGACATGAACACAGTTCCGGTCCCTCAGAAGGTTACATATCGGCCTCCCTTCCTCCCAGATTCCCGAAACCCCGACCGACAGAAAATATCAGTTGAGGCAAGGCAAGTTTGCAAAGAGCACGGGGTTGACATAGAAAAGGAGTCAAAAGCGAAGTGAGAGATTTTTGTTAGAATATTTAGCAAATATGGGCTTAAGTTTTAGCTCAGTTAGTTTTTTTTTAGCAACTGATGTAATTTTTGTTTTTGTGCTTATCTTTGTAACCATCAGTTGTAATAAAAACTATTCAGTTATACGATTCAACTTGACGTACAATCTCTCATTGTCCAAGCTCTGAATCGCAAAGTTATTTCAATATCATGTTATAACTGTGCTAACCCTTTGATGTTTTAATCTTATAGACTGTCTAGAACTTCAGCTGAAATTTTGGATAGGTCAGTAGGATTTAGATCAGTTTGCTTTGTAAGAATTTTATAAGGGTTTTGGCATCATCAAAAAGGGGGAAATTGTTGGGAAATTTATTAAAGTTTTGATTGATTCCAAAACCAACTGACCCCAACCGAGTAGATGTTGTCAGATCCTAATGTTAGTAGTTAGGCTCGCTGTTTGAGCATTATTAAGATTTTATCTTTACAGGACTCCAGCTGAAGACGGCAACAAGGCTTCACTCGGATAGAACATCAGTTGTAAGAAAGACAACTGAGCGTTCATCAGATGAGAATTAAAAAGCAGGAAGATGCCAAAGTCAACTAAGGAAGATGTAAGAGAACATCAGTTGTAAGTAAGACAACTGAGCGTTCGGAGCCAACTGATCAGATACAAGAAAGACAACTGAGTGTTCAGTTTCAGAACATCAGTTGTAGGACTCGAACCAAGAAGATCAACAGCATGAAGTTCAAGTCAGCTGAGAGTTCAACTGTTAGCATTCAGATAGAACATCAGCTGAAGAACAAGTCAGATGAAGATCGAAACACTCAACCGACCATCCTTTGTTGAAAGACTAATGTTGAGATTTGAAATTCAAACAAGGAAGTCACGTGAAGGTTTGACTCTCTATCATTACCTCATTTGGCCCAACACAAGGCTGTCTCAGATGGAAAGCAGAAGCACTCAGTTGCCAAATCCGGAAAGTCTGCAGAGATGAGAAACAAGCCATTGCTTTCAATGATCAGAGATCAACGGTTCATCCAACGGCTAGTTGATTCTCTCCTCCTATAAATAGAGGCCTTCATTCACTCACGAAACAAGAAGACGAGACAGAAAAGTGCGAGAAGAGACCAAAGAGCTAAAGAAAGAACCAAATACTTCACACGAGCTGAATTGCATTCAATCTCTAAGAACATCATTAGTTGAGAGTTCTAGAGTGTTAGATTCTGTCTTAGTGTCTTTAGATCCAACCTTGAGAACATCACCTCGTGAGAGTTCGTAGAGTGTTAGATCTTAGCTCACTTCTTGTTCGAGCTATTAGTTGGAACCCCACACTTTCATACACCTGAAAAGGTTGTTAGGACCCTACTCTTCCCGTAACTGAGTAGATAGGTTGATTAGTACCCGTAAACTAATCTGTAAGGTTGATAAGTACCCGTAAACTTATCTCAACGGTTGCAAAGCCCGTGTAAGCTTTGTGGTTTGTCCAGAAGAACTTGGACAGAGTTGTGTGGACTCACAACTCCCCGTGGACGTAGGAGTTATCTCCGAACCACGTAAATCTTTGTGTGTTGTGTTTATTATTCAGTTATCTTATTGCATATTCAACTGTCTAACTAACCTGCATACAAACTGCATCTTTCCATATCAACTGACTTGGTTATTGACCAACCTTGCATAAAAGCGTGAGTTATTTTACGAGTTAATTTCCACCACATTCCGCACAGCACTTCACTTCCAGCTGAGTGTTTCTTACTCGGTTGTGATTCCAACTGAGTTGCATTACTCGGTTGTGTTATTTTTTAGGGGGTTGTTTTTAAAAGTTTTATCTGGTGTATACCCCCCCTCCCATACACCAGAACTCGTATCGGGACCATCATCTTATTTAACTTGTGGTAGCCTTTGAACATTCTCATAGAACCATCCTTCTTTCCACAAACAAACTGGCGCTCCCCAAGGTGAGACGCTTGGTCTGATAAAACCAAGGTCTATTAGCTCTTGTAATTGGATTTTAAGTTCTTCTAACTCTTTCAGTGCCATCCTATATGGGGCTTTCAATTTGGGGGCCGATCCTGGTTCTAGGTCAATCGAGAAATCTACATGACGATCTAGTGGTAAACTAGATAGTATGTTTGGATAAACGTTCTTATACTCGTTCATAATTTTCATGTCTTGAATGATCCTCTTAGCTCCTGGTTCTCCAAGGTACATAAGATGAGCTGTGCTATCTTTCTTCTTCATCAACGTCTTGACTTGTAAAGCGGATATTATCGGTACTCTCCTACCCATTGAAAACCCATGAAATCCTGTTGGTTCTCTACCCAGGGGTCGAAAAGAGATCTTTCTCTCATTGCAGAGAATCATAACGTAATTCTCAATCAACTAGTCTATTCCTAAGATTATATCTACGCCGAACATTATATTACTTCCCGATTGTTTGATATGATCTTGAAAAGACCCTAAGTTAAATTCTATGTTTGAGAAAAACTAAGGGAGTGACGATAATTCCTCCTAAGGCGTGGTTATTTTTATTTTACGATTAGCGCACTCTGGTCCTACTCTTATAGTGTCGACAGGCACTAGAAATAACGGCTGTAAGGTTTTGATATGAGGTAGAAGAATGACAAGGTAATTAAGAAGTTTGTCCTATACCTGCCAACTTTCCTTTGCCCTTATTGTGCTTCTCCTACCTAATCGTGTATGCTCTTGCATTCTGTTTTTGTTGTGTCAGTTGTTGCTGTGACTGGGCTGGGATTGCGTTTAATGGTTGGGACTGGTCATACTGGTTTGGTTCCACCATTTGAAACCGCATTGGGCAATTCCTCTTTATATGCCCCGTCTGCCCACATTTAAAATAATTACTCGTGTCTGCTTGACAAACACCGTCATGCTTCTTATTACAATTAGAACAAGTAGGAACATCATGTTCCTGTTCTACCGCTTGCCACGGTTCTGGGCAATTTCTTCTCGCATGTCCTTTCTGACCACAGCTAAGACATCCATCAACGTTTGCTATACAATTACCGAAGTGCATCCTATTGTACTTAAGACAGGTAGGTACATTGATTTCTCCTTGGTTACTGTTCCTTTGCTGCCTTTGAAGTTGTCCTTATAGATTATTTCCCTTTCCTTGTCCTGACTGTTTATTTCCTTGTGGTTTATTCCTTTGCCACATCTTCTTACCATAGTTATTATCTTTATTTGGCTGCTGAAAGCCCTGCCGATTTCTATTCAGTTTTCCTTGATTGTTGTGGCGCTAGTAACAATCACTGCTACTTCCTTCCAATTTCCTTTTTTCCCTTATAGTTAATATTATTGTTGGAAAGGTTTTGGGTTGAAGTCTGGGTTGGTGCTGATATGGGCACTACCCTCTTTTCTTTATCTGGCACTGCTGTCTGTATTTCTAGGACTTGTCCTAGTAGTTCTGCATATCTCACTCCTTCGTGTCTGGCCAATGCTATTCCCAGTTTATACTTAAGTTCTCCTTGAAATTTTCTTGTTATTTCCTCTTCAGTTTCCACTTGATCGAATACATACTTATCATAATATGCCTTCTTAAAATCATTCCAAGTGATTTGAGCCACTTGCTCTGCCGGCTTAATTTTCTGTCTAGTCTTCCACCAGTATTTAGCTGGTCCGGCTAGCTGAGACGCAGCACATACTAGGCGCTCCTTATCACTAAATCTAAGAAGCTCAAAAATTCTTTCTATAGAGCGTACCCAATGCTCAGCATCACTTGGGTTACTAGACCCATTGAAAACTGGTGGATTTCTTCTGAAGAATAAATCTTCAATGTTACGTTGTTGTGGAGGCGGGGAAAGTAGAAGGGTTACTTGATGTTTTTGCTTTTCTTCGCCTATACGTTGTTCTTGACCTCTATCAGATCCCCTAGGACTATCAGGTCCTCTTTGGTTGTTAACAACTCTCAGCGACATTTTGGAACTATAAGATACAAAAAAAAATCTCATTAGCACTCGCTTTTAAGCCTTCATTTACTCACTAATCCCTTTCCCAACTTAACAATTTCACGTAAAAGAAAAATAACATTAATTTTGATTCTAGTTCTTTCAACTTTTAACTTTCAAGGTTAAATTAAACTCTCGTTACACGAGTTCATTTAACATTCTGGTTTAGTTATACGATTCATAAGCTAGACTACAAGGACTTATATATATATACATCAAAAAGAATATTAGTTTTGCCTTTTACAAGGACTTATACAAAAACTAGACTACAACGAGTCTAAGCTAGGCTGACTGCCTACCTGTACAGGATGCACTAACATATTGCATTACTGTACAGCTGGAAGTACTAGAACGGAAATGATTCATAAAACTTTGTATCCGTTGGAGTACTACAAAAACTAGTTACTGATCCGACTATGTACAAAACAAAAGGACTACCACTACTTCTACGCATCCCTGACGCTCCGCTCAACTAACTGCGGTCTAGTCTGAACTGCCCTCTACGGCCTATAAACTCTCAGAGTCCTCCTACGGGTCCTCTTCAGGATTCTCCTCAGAATCCTCCTCCGGATCCTTCTCCAGATCCTCGTCCTCTGACTCTGAACCTAAGACGAGCTGGAATGCCTCGTCAATCCTCAAAGTAGAGCCGTCAAGAAGTGTAAGTGGGGGTGGTGATGGTGCCTCTGAACCAATCTCCTCTAAGTCTGAATCCAAACAATCGTCATCAAACACTACTGTACGCTTCTTCAAAGGAAGAAGGTGCTCTGGAATGGAACCGGACTCGTACTCGTCCCTGGAACGGATCCTGGACGATCTTGCCTCATACTTTGCTCTGACTCTGGCCAACTCTGAGCAAATCTCGTCAAGGGGTCTGTATGGATATGATAACTGTAACAGGGCGGTAAGCTCTGCGTCTGTCTCTAAGTACCCTGGTTCTGTCTCGAATGGTCCCCGAATTCTCACAGAAGGCTCGGGTAGAAAAGGAGTAGGTAACCCTAACCTATCAGCTATCTCTGCGTCAATCACCGGGTACTCTGCCTCTGAAACTAACTCCTCCGTGTTCTCGCTAGGTCCAATCACTGGAAGGATCTCTAATGTGCAGCCATCTCTGGACCTATCCCATCATGCCCTGAGTCTGAATCTGTCGGGAAGTGAGTGTAGGGAGGATGCGCCTGAATGGGATATGCTGCTATGTGCCTGCTCTGAAAGAAACGCTCGTGTACTTCTAAAGTGAATCCATAGTAATCACCTGTCGGCTCTACATCATCGCCAAACATCCCAAGATAGTACCATGCCGTATCATGCGCCCAACTATGCCATTCCTCTGGTAGTCGTCTAATCAAGTCGAAAATAGCCTGACCCTCTGAAATAGAATGTCGGGCTGAATGATAAACTGCCGAAAAGTTACTAAGTATTTATCCTACGTTGTGTCTCAGGTCTGCCTCGAAATCTTTATACTTATCCAATATCTGATCTGCCCAAGTACGCTGTGGTGGGGATTGGCTCTCCTGAGTCATGTCACTACTAGAAGCCATCCTACAAAACTTTTAAGAAACACGGATCAGTAACAGATTGAAAAATAACTTATCTTACGTAAATACTTAAATTATAAAATGAATATTCCTTATTCAATTGTAATGTCTCCACTTAAACCGACAAACTTATCTTAAATACCCTAGCAATTTCAAGGAAAATTGCACGTAAACAATATATAGAAATAAAATTTCAAGATTTTATTTCCACTCCTTATCTTATCATTCTTTTGCATTCTTACTTTATTTCCTATTACTTCCTTTCTTTATTCTTCATTTCTTTCTTTCATTATTCTTTCTTACTTCCTTCCATTATTTCTTCCTTAGAGAAAATTTATTAACGATTCTCACTTATTAAAACAAAGTACGTCTACTTTGTTCATGTTACTTATTCAAAAGTAACATTCATTTACAAAAGATTATGTCCCTCTCGACACTTGAATTTCATACTTATCGTGTTCTTCGTTCGATTATGAATTATGAAACGAATTCCAAAAAGGAAAAGGAATAATTACTGGAGAAATAACTTTAGAACCCAAGTTCTAGTCGTCGTTAGAATCAATCGATCGTTGGAAATTAACTACAATTCGTACTTGATTCGTGGTAATTATAACCAATCTCTTCTTGAAGTTCGGCGACGCGAACTCCAACTGAAAACGAATTCGTTCATGTTACTTTTACGGAAGTAAAATTCATTTTTTTTATTTACTTTGATCCCCTTTATTCTGTCCTTCTTGACCCGATCATTTCTTTCTTATTTCGAAGCCAATGCTTCTCAAACGTCTAATCGTTTCTTTCGTTTACTTGGTACAGAATTTACCTTCCTTATCATTACTTATTTTATTTCCTTGAAGGAAATTCTTATCGGCTCTTAATTATAAAAACAAAAATTGACTCTGCCGAGTCTTTGTTCATGTCACTTTACGCATGTGACATTCGTCTATAAAAGTTCTTCTCATTTTACGATCTCCTTTCGAAATCATTTGAACTAACGTTCTTAAAACGTCTAAGTTTCGAGGAATCGGAAAGATCTTAGGTTTCAAGTCTATGTTCTTAACGAATCGGGAAAATCCCTAGAATCATTCTAGATTCTCGTGCCATCATACTTTCAAATAAAAGAAATCATTGCGCAAATAATTTCACGTAATTCACATAGCAGAAAATAAGTATGATTCTTATACTTTCACAATTTCACTCTTTGGCACATTGTCATTCTTAACTTTTTGGAATACGTATTCAAAAAAAAAATTCTTAAAAGAAAACACATTTCTGAAATTCTTTCCTTTCTTTCTTTCTTTCTTTCTTTGTTGAGTCAACGTAGCGGGAGGTTGAGTTGTCGTCTACACTCTTAAACTTAGTGTTACGACCTAACTTTTACTCGAAAGAAGACTTGGGTATAGAGTACGAACGAATACTCTATCTGACTACTTGAAAGAAACTTGTATACAGAGCAGAAACAATTGCTCTGATACCACTCTGTCACAGCCCCAAATCCTGAGGAACGGCAGAAGCCGGGGTGCGACTAGGGTTGGATTAAAGAAGCGGCGAAGAAAGGGGATGAAAGAATAAACATACATAAGAGACGGTGATGGTCCCGAAACGAGTTACTGGTGTATGGGGGGGGAATACACCAGTTAGGATTTAAAAAACTTAAACCTGAAAAATCACTTCAACTGAGTGAAAGAGGACTCAGTTGGAATCTCACAGCTGAGTAAGCGACCTCAGCTGGAAGAGTGAGGCTGTGCGGAAAGTGGTGGAAAATTATACTCGTTAAAAACAACTCACGCAAAACAGCTCGGTTGGTCAAGAACCAAAACAGCTCGGTTGAAAATGTGCAAAAGAGGTTTGTATGTCAGTTAGATTGATCAGATAAAAATGCAGATGCAACTGAATAAAAAACAAACACGAACACACAGGATTTAACGTGGTTTGGAGATAACCCTCCTACGTCCACGGGGAGATGTGAATCTTCACACCTCAGTCCAAGTTCTTCTGGTCAGATTCACTCAGCTTACGCGGGCTGAGCAACCGTTAAGGATAAGTTTGCGGGTACTTATCGACCTTACAGTTTAGTTTCCGGGCACTAAACAGCCTATGTCAAGTTTGCGGGTACTTGACGACCTGACTACTCAATTACAGGAAGAGTAAGGTCCTAGAACACTTTTTAGGGTGTGAGATAGGGTGGGATTTCCAACTACAGCTCGATCACGAATGAGAGCTGGATCTAAGGCTTGAACGAATAAACACTCAAACTAAGATCTAAGACAGATTTTCACTCTATGAACCCTCAGCTACTAATGTTCTATCACTCTTGAACTCTCAGCTGCTGATGTTCTTAGAATAGGAGTTTAGCAGATTTTTCTTTCGCTTGTGATTGAACTTTTCTCTCTTGCTTCAGTCTGTCTCGTGTGTCTTCTATCTCTCAAATGAGAGAATGCCTCTATTTATAGGCAGAGAGAATCAACTAGCCGTTGGAGGAGCAGTTGATCTCTGATCGGTTGATAGCGATGGCTTGTCTCTCATCTCTGCAGACTTTCCCGATATGGCATCTGTGCTCTTCTACTTTCCATCTGAGACAGCCTTGTGTTGGACCAGATGGGGTAATGACTGAACGGTCAACCCTCATGTGACTTCCTTTTGAAATTCAAATCTTAACCTTTCTGACAGTCAACTTCGGTTCGTCGGTTGAAAGTCTTGATCTTCATCTGAGTGGTCTTCAGCTGATGTTCTGAACTGTTGAACTCTCAGCTGACTTTGAACTTTAAGCAGTTGTTCTTCTTGTTCGAGTTCTACAACTGAGGTTCTGAAACTGAACACTCAGTTGTCTTCCTTGTATTTACTCAGTTGGGTTTGAACCCTCAGATGACTTTCCTTTTCATCTGATGTTCTCTTCTTTTCAACTGTTTCTCATCTGATGAACGCTCAGTTGGTTTCCTTCACAACTGATGTTCTGAAGACTTCCCCTTGTTTCCATCTGATCATATGAACTCTCAGTTGTCCTTCTTCACAACTGATGTTCTGTTTGAGTGACGCCTTGTTGCCTTCTTCAGCTGGAGACCTGTAAAGATAAAATCTTAACTTTGCTCAAACAGCGAGCCTAAATTATCATTAGGTTCTGGCAACATCTACTCGGTTGGGGTCAGTCGGTTTTGGAATTCATCAAAACTTATACTAATAAATTTCCCAACAGACGGCATAATTTCTATGAACAATACTTCATTAACGAAAGAAAGAGATGATCTTGAAAGATCACTTGACAAAGTACTTCAAAAGCTTCTAAGTTATATTACAGAACTTAGACTACAGTGATTATTATACATAACATCAAAAAGAGTTTAGAGTCTAGCAGCGGATTTGTGAACTATATACAAAAGTCTTCCTTAACTCTAATCACTCTAACTCAACCATCGCCGCTTCCGTCGCTTCAACCTGCACATTTAGAAAACATATGCAGGGCTAAGTACAATAGTATTTAGTGGGAACGTTGCCGAAAACATAATCATAAGTATAGATAATCAGGCATTTTCATTACAGTAGCACATCGGGGTTTTCTTTTAAAAGGCCCATGTCTACTAAACATTTTCTTTCCTCATTTTCATAAGATAGCTGATCAGCATTTTTCATAGATGTTACGTTCAAATCTTGAGCAGTCATAATTCACCGTGGCTGGCTACCCCTCAACAGGATACCACATACACCATAGGCTACAAAGTGCACTAACTTTGGATAGCTAGTCTCAAAGTCCGATTGTTTAGTTAACACCTAATGGTTAACTCATAATTCTGGAAAGTACGATGGCTAACTCAGAAAAGGTACAAGAGAACTCACATAAAACACAAAACAGTTTATGCCATGATTATCACTTTGAAAACACGATTATCAAAGCGATAAAGAAAGGTTTTCGAGCATTGCTCATTTTGTTTCATATATAAAAGCCCACCTTGATAGAATACAGAACAAAGACACGTGCTTCCGTCTTCTGATCTTCCGTCCTAACCTTGGCGTCGACTTCCTCCTTCATCGCAAAAATCATACTTTAAAGTTCGGTCGCAAACGATAAACGAATACGAAAAGTCGAGTTAAGTTTTAGTCTTTTAAACTTTTTAGGCATTTGCACGCTAAACTAAACTCTTTTAGTTAAAAAGAAACGAGATACGAACGCATCTCGTTTGACACTCACTCGGTTCTGAACTTGACACTTAGGTCAGTAGAAAGAAAGGTAGTCGATAACTTGAAACGACTTAAAAGATCGAAAGAGTTCAAGTTGAGAAGAAATTTAACTTAAGAATCTAGCTTTGAACATTCACTGCATGAGGTCAGTAAGTCCACCTAGAACAGGGGATTTTGAAACAGGGGACAAATCTTATACCAAAAGAAAGGTACGGGTGTCTAGTTTACTCTCCAATTCGCAGATCTCAATTCCGATAAACGAGCTAAAAGATATGGCAGTTTCCGTGAAGAATCGCCAAAACTGCCGAGTGAAACCCTAAGCTCGATAAAATCGACGTACGGTTTTCTAGGTTCGTTTTATGCTATCGAACCTAAATTCCCACGAAATTTATACATCAAGGCAGTCAACACGTACTATAATACGTGAAGAACCCCTTTTCATTTCTCGTTTATAAACACGACGATTAAAACCTCGTCTTTCAAACTAAACAAATACTAAACCAAATTCAAGTTCTCGCTCAATTCCTAACTTCGCGATTTCGATTATAGCCTATCATTCTATAGCTCGGATGAGCACGTCGCCAACTACAAATTTGTTCCTTTATCAACAATAATCATTATTATCTAATTACTTTTCTTACTCGACTTTTCTTTCGTTACTTAATTCCGTCGCTTCGTCTCTTACCAAATTTCAAACGTCATTAGAATTCAATCAAATCCTACAATCTTATTCATCATCTATCAAGAATCATAATTACATAAATCATAACCTCAAACTATTATCTAATCTCGACTTATCGTCCGTCATTCGTCTCTTACGATAAATTTTACGTTCTCCGTTTTTGTTCAAATTTTACGACAACTATTATCATCTAACGAGCTTTACTAACATGCAAATCATAATATCAAAATATTAACGAGCTCAAACTTATCGCCACGTCTTCGTCTCTTACATTTTTCGTTTTATTTTTAGAAAAATCTCATTTAAATATATAATCATCCTCATGCATCGTATATCTCATTTCCATTAAACAATCGAGTATATCATAACATTTACTATCCTAAATCGAGCCTCCTTCATCTCTTAGGTTTCAAATTTTATTATTAGAAAAATCTAAAACAATTCCTAGAGTCAATTAATATCATAAGGAACACTAATCTATCATTCAATCGACAAAGAAATCGAGCTAAGATCAAAGCCCCAATTTTTCAAAAAAAATCAGTAATTACCCTAGACAAAGAGGTGTGATTTTCTTCATGATTTGATCCGTAGAACTCGATTCTAAACATCCTAGAACATGTATCGAACAAGGAGCAACATGCTATTTAAATCCTCAAATTTTCAAAAAAATAAAAGAGAGGAAAACAAGTTTTGATCGGTTCAAAAGATAGACGAAGTTCTCACCTTTCGTATTATGAACTCGGAAATAGAATTGATCGGTAGACGGAGGACTTGTGTTCTTGAGAAAGCTTGAAGGATGAAGCTTTAATGGAGGATTTGGAGAAGAAAATGTGAGAGAAAAGCTTGGGGGGGGGGGGGGGGGCGGTAATGTCTTGAGAGGGAGGGAGATGGATGACTAAGCTCATTACATAAAGTAGAATGGAAATATCTAATAAAGTAGTGGTGACTCGCTAAGGACTTGTTTGGTGCGAAAAATTAGACGATAATATCTCGTTTTCGGCTCTTAAACGTCGTTATAAAAATTGAAAAATACTTTCTTAGTTGGTTACAAATTCGACGAAATCTAATTCGTCCGTTAGATTGGAAATAATTTACGTACTCGGAAAACCTAATTCGTTTTTCAAAATCCGAGAAAGTCGGGACGTCACAGTCCAAAATTCGTCTGAAAAATCATAAAAACTAACTTTCTCCGGTGAACTCGTATCGAAGAAAAAGTGAATGTAAATTCTGACGGAATTTAATTCTGAGTTTTCGGGTGAAAAACTTACCGGACGCGAAAACCCTAATACAGTAGTCGTTCGTCCGATTTCTGGAAATTATTTTCGGAAACGGATTTCACCGCAAATCTTAGAATTTAATTTCATGATCTTAGGCGTGCAAGGCCATTATTATTATTAACTTTCATTTTTTTTAAAGACTGTAGAAAAGTCGGGGTATTACAGTTTATTAACTATTTTACATTGTGGATTTAATGTAAATAAGGGCTTATAATAAACTCTGTAGCAAATATCTATTACTTATGTTCCTGGTTTATAATTATAACCATGAGTTTTTACATTTAATGTTAATTCATCAAAAATATGTATAACAGATAATGAAAGTTATAAATTTGGGTACACATCAAAATAAACTGAACCATGAGCCAAACTAGTCTGTATTATACCCATTAAAGATTGCTTCCAATTTAAATTTCTACCATCTCTTAAAGCTGCTATAAAGCTTTCTGGTAGTCCTTCTAATAATGTTAAAGGTTTAAATGCAATTTGTACAAGCCCTATATGAATAAATTTATGAGAATGTTTATAAGACAATAAATCACTATCCTTGTAATATCCCGGATATTTCTTCCGTCACTAAAATAAAAATTTGATGATTAATTGAGGCTTTGCATGCCTAAGTTAAGGAATTTCAGTTTTAAGACTAACGGTGAAATCCATTTCTGAAAATAAATTCCAAAAGTCGTTCGACCGACTACTGTGTATTAGGGTTTTCGCGACCGATAAGATTTTCGTTCGAGAACTCAGATCGAAAAAGCGTCTGACTTTACATTCACTTATTTTGCGATATGAGTCTAGTGGTAAAAGTCAGTTTTCTTTATTTTTCCGGGTGAAATTTAGACTGTCACGTCTCGACTTTTCGATAGATTTCGGAAATTGAATCATGCTTTCCGACTAAGTAAATTATTTCCAATCTATTGGTCGAATTAGTTTTCGTCGGAAACGTAACTGTCTAAGAAATTAATTAATCAATTTTAGTACGCAGTATTAGACCCGTAAACGAGATATTTTGGGATTTAATTCTCCCTCTTAACTGCCTATCTCTCTCTTAAATATCATGAGATTGCCAAAAATCAAAATCACTTTCTCCTCTCTCATTTTTCTCACCAAACCCCCCCCCCCCCCTTAGTTTTCTCTCTTCTCTCTCTTGTTCTTCCATCTTCAAGTTGTTCTTCAAGATCTTCAAGAAGTTCTTCAAGCTTTTAAGTGCCTTAACTTGTTCGATTCTCGATCGATTTCAATTCCGATTGCATATTCGTAAAGGTGAGAGCTTCCTCTTTAATTCCAACCGAACAAAAATCCATTCCTCTAATTCTTGAATATGGCGAAATTTTTGAGGTGTAGAAGATGATGTTCTAAGTTTTATTTCATGTTATTTTGATGTTAGAAGTAAGAATTCATGGTTGAAATCAAGTTAGAAACATGCTAGGTATTTGTTTTGAAAATTTTCGAACTATATAAAGCATAACCCTCGAATTTTCTGCATGTATATAATATTTTGATTGAGCTTGAATCCTCATAAATGGTTTGTAGATTATGATTCTATGCATTGAGATATGCTAGTATGAATTGTTTGAGATTTTTCTAAAAATATTTCAATATTTGTTGGAGATGAAGAAGTATGAATATGATTGATCAAATGATGTGTTTTGGATAATGTTTTGATGTATTTGAGATGTAGGAAGCATGTAGTTGATCATATAATTTAGTTAGAATTTTCCGATCACTTTTTATTTTTCGTTGGAGACGAAGAATCGAGATTATGTTGAGTATAAATGATGATATGAGTATGTGGAGTATGTATTAGTGATTCTATGAGTATGTTGAGCATATGTTTAGTTGGAAATGTTATGGTTTGATGAATGATATAGAAGAGATAAGAAATGAGATTTTTAATTGTGAAAATCGAAAATTTAGAGTAAGAACACCTAGTGTGTGTTCTAGGTGTTCTTGGTGTAAATTTGAAGATTTGAATATCATTAAAATTAATTCAAAAAGAAATTAATTAACTAATGAATAAAATATTCAAGATATTTTCAAGAATAAAATTAATTATAAAATAAATTAATTATTAAATTAATTAATAATTTCGAATTTAAAAAAAATAAAAACAATAAAATAGAAAATAAAAGAAAAATTTATAATTTATTCATGAAAATATCGAATTAGATTTGATTATGATATAAGCTTTTGGATTGCATATTAGTTAATCTAAGTACTTGAGGATGATGATTTGAAAATTTCAACGAATTCTAAGAATGTCAAATATTTTGTAAGAGATGAAGAATCAAACATAATTATCTATAGAAAAATAGAACGAGAAAACTAATCAAATTTTAGTGATTGTGCATGTGTTAGGTTTGTGGAGTAATTAATTAAGAATTTACTAACAACCTTGAAAAAGTAAGTTTATAAATCGTTGAACATGTCAATGATTGATTAAGTGTTGGATTTTGATAATGTAATTATGTTAATATGATCATTGTTAAATGATAAGATGATAGAAACTAATTTGATTTGAATTGAATTAGTAAAACTTCAATAATCGAAGAAAGTAAGTAGGTTTTGAATCAATGAAATGAGAAAACAAGGGTTTGTATGTTTCCGATTGAGGATGTGGTTGATATATTGATGATATGCATGATTACATGTACTTAGTTTGAATTTCTTAGATTTTATAAAAATGTTTAAGAAAATCGATAACGATGTTCGTTGCTCGATAAAAGCGACGTGTTTGATAATTATGAGTATATGTTGATTGATTTGAGTTAGTTGATGATTAATGGCATGAATGTAGTTGATGATGATTTCATAAAAGTTATGAACGAGAAGTCGAGAATTAAAATTGAATTGAATTTGAAATGAAATTGCTAAGTGTAATTGATTAGTTGAAAGAACGAGAAGTGCTCGTCGTATTTTTAATCGAGGAACGTGCAAGTGATCACGTTAGATGGTTGTGTGTTTTGACTGTTAAGTTTATGGAAATTTCGTGCACATAAAGGTTGTATAGCATTGATCGAACCTAGGGAATCGTGCGTCGAGTTTTAAAAACGATTAGGGTTTCGCGGACAGTTTTGCGACCCTTTACGGAAACGGCCATAACTCTTTGCTCGTTTAACAAAATCGAGATCCGTAAATTGGACAGTAAACTAGACATCCGTGTCTTTCTTTTGACATAAGGCACATCCCCTGTTTCGAAATACTCTGTTCTGTAAAAGCTCCAGACCTACTGCCTTGTGCAGAGAATTTCTAAAACTCATTTTCTTAAGTTGAATTCTTTTCGACTTAATTCTTTAAGAACTTTTAAGTCGTTAAGAGTCATCAACTTCCGTCTTTAACTAATCTAAATGTCGAGTAAGGAATAAAGTTAGTTCTCAACGAGATATGTCCGAATCTCGTTTCTTTTAAACCAAAAGAGATTAGTTAAAGTGCAAACGCCTAAAAGACTTAACCGAATTCGAATTACTTTTTCTTTAATCGTCTCGACCGATTTACTAAAGTTTGAATGTTTGCGATCAAAGGAGGAAGTCGAAATTAGAAGACAGGACGGAAGACCGAAGACAGAAGTTTGTGTTTGTTCTGTAACCGGTTAAGGTGGGCTTTTCTATATAACAAAATCAAGTGAGCGTTGCTCAAAAATGTTTACTTATTGCTTTATAAGTGCATTTTCTAAATGATTATCAGTGCATAAAAGAATTTGTTTTTGTGAGTTCTCTTGTGCCATTTTGAGTTAGCCAAAAGGGTGCTGACTAATCGATCGGACTCTGAGTTAGTCAAAAGGGACTTTCTAGGGTTAGTGTACACGGTAGCCGTTGTGTGTGGTACTCTATTGAGGGGTAGCCAGCCACGGTGAGGAGCGTTCGTGGAAAAAGAAAAGGCTTCTTCCCCGGCGTTGAAACAGAAGTTGGGCAATATGAATGTAACAACAGTAAAAATACTCGCGCGAGTGATTTATGAAAAGAGAAAAATATTTAGTAAGCACGGGATTGTTTTAAAAGGGAAAACCCCCGTTGTGTCATTGTTAGATGCCTGATGAATCTATATAAAATTTATGATATGATTTCGGTAAAGTGCCCACTAAGTACTTTTTGTACTTAGTCCTGTATGTATTTATAAATATGCAGGTTGAGTGACGGAGACGGCGGAAGTTGAGTAGAGGTCGTACTTAAGGAAAGAAGTTTAGTTGAGCCTCGATTTCACATGTGAGATGTGTTATCACTCTACGTTTTGTTCCGCTGCGAAATACTTCTTTTTGATGTATAATCTTTTCGGTTTAAGTTTTCATACTTGAAACTTAGTCAACTCAGAAACAACTTTGTCGAGCGATCCTTCAAGATTGACTCTCTTTTGTTTAATGGAAGTAGTTCTGTAATACCCCAGAATTTCCGAACAATCTTAAAATTTTAAAGTTATTAATAAAAATGGCTTTGCACGCCTAAGTTTACGATTCTGAATTCTAAGACCAACGGTGAAATCCGTTTCCGAAAATAAATTACGGAAGTCAGTTAGACGACTACTGTATTTAGGGTTATCGCGTACAAAAAATTTTTAGTTCTTGAACTCAGAACGGAAAACCGTCTGATTTTTTTTTTTCACGAAATCGCGATACGAACTCGCCCGAGAAAGTTCGTTTTTATGATTTTCCGGACGAAACTCGGACTGTGTCGTCCCGAATTTTTGTCAAAATTAAGTTTTTAATTATTATTTTCCGATTAAGTTAAATACGTTAGAAATTTTGGTCGAATCGGAATGTGACGATTTTGTGCCGAGCTACGTTTTTCTCCGTAACGTCATATCACGTTGGAAAAGCGCGTAATTTTCTTCTTTTCTCTCTCATGACCGACTTTGCCACTCTCTTATTAGCTTGATATTTCCATTTTATATAGTATTATACAATGACTCACCATGTAGGATATTTACTTACTTTACACCTAAGTCTTTTATTAGATACATAATAACACATGTTAGTCATCTTCCTCATTCCTCTCTCCCCCAAAACCGACTACACACACATACTATGCTCTCTCTTCCATTTTCTTCCATCACCATTGAAGACATCAAGTTCTTGAGCAAGAAATTTCATACAAGTCTTCATCCAACCATCAAAGTCTAATTCTTCCTTCATTAAACTTCAAGGTATTTGTCTCCTCTCTAATTCTATCCATTCCAAATCCATTTCTTTTTATTTTCAAGATGGATCAATTTTCTTGGGTGGATGAATTAGATGTTTGATCTTCGATTAGTGTAATTAGATGTGATTAGATATGAATTTTAGGATTAAAATTGAAAGAAATCAAGAACCCTATTTTCCTAATAAGTACCGAAAATTTGGGGCAAATATGTAGGATGATGGAATTCTTCAATTAGTTGGATAATCATGCTTAGGAGGTGTTCGATTGAGGATTAAAAACAAATAGAGAACGAAACCCCTAAGAAATGGATGAAAACCGATTCTAGGGTTTAGGGTTTGATTTGGGGATTCTCAATTTATTGTGTAACTAGACTTGAAATTGTTTGATTGATGTTATAGTAGTATGATTAAGGGATTAATGATGATGTTTGATGAAGAAAATCACCCTTTAAATTATAGGGTTAATACCGAAAAATATGAGAAATTTAGGGGTTTGCATGTAGTTGTTTTAGTTGAGGATTTATTGATGAAATAATGTTGTTAATGATATTAGATGTTGTTATGAATTTATTTGGAATTTTCTAAAAATATTTTGTGAGTCGTAAGAGACAAAGAACTCGATCTAAGTTGAGATTTAGTAGTGATATGAAGTGAAGATATGTATGAAAATGAATCTTGTTAGATGATGTTTGATGACGTGAAATTTGAGCGAAATTCGACAACATTTGAAATCTCGTAAGAGACGAACAAGTGGTCGTAATTAATAACCGAGAAGTCGAGAAAGAATTCTAACTTGATAATAATGTTCATGATGGACTAAGGCATAACTTTGTAGTTGACGACATGAGCTTTCGAGTTATTATAATATGAGTTGTAGTTATAGTCGAGAACTAGAAACGAGAATTTGTTAACTAGTTTTGGTTTAGTAATTGGTAGTTGAGACGACGATGTTTAGAACGTCGTGCTAATGAGACGAGTTTTGACAAGGAGTCCTTCACGTACGGGAGTACGTGTCGACTGCCTTGAGAGTCCAGTTTTGTGAGAAATCGAGTACGAGAACTTAGAACGAACCTAAGAAGTCATACGTCGATTCTATCGAGCAATTAGGGTTAGCCGCGGCAGTTTTGCGACCCTTCCCGGAAACTGTAATATCTTTTAGCTCGTTTATCGGATTTGAGATCCGTAAATTGGAGCGTAAGCTAGATTTCCCAAGCTTTCTAGTGGTACAGAACTCATCCCCTATTTCCAAATCCTCTGTTCTGGGCAGCCCCCAGAACTACTGCCTTGTGCAGTGATTTTCAGGATTTAGTTTACTAAGTTGTTTCCTTCGCAACTTAGTTTCTTTCGATCGTTTAAGCCGTAATAAGTTGACGACTATCTTCTCTACTGACCTAAGAGTCGAGTATGAGACCTTTCGAGTTCTAAACGATATTTGTTCAAGTCTCGTTTCCCGTTTAACTAAAATGAAACTAGTAGCGTGCAAATGCCTAAAGAAATGAAACGACTAAATCCTAATTCGAATTTCTATGATCGATTATCTTTTACGACCGATTTAAGTGTTATTATTTTACGATGAAGGAGGAAGCCAGCAGTAAGGCAAGGACGGAAGATCAGGAGATCGGAAACTAGTACGTAGTTCTGTAAACACTAAGGTGGGCTTTTACATATAAAATAAACGAGCAATGCTTGGAAAACCTTTCTTTATCGCTTTGATAATCGTGTTTTCAAAGTGATAATTATGGCATGAACTGTTTTATGTTTTATGTGAGTTCTCTTCTACCTATCTGAGTTAACATTCGTGTTTTCCAGATTTAGAGTTAATCTAAATAGGTTAACTAACGATCGGCTCTGAGTTAGCTGCTAAGTGCTTTCCAGAGTTAGTGCACTTTGTAACCTGTGGTGTATGTGATACCCTATTGAGGGGTACCAGCCACGGTGAATGAGAATTGGTCAAGATTTGAACGTAACATACCAGAAAATGCTCGGCCGAGTAAATTGTGAAAATAAGTCAGAAAATGTTTAGTAGACACATGCTAATTTCAAATAAAACCCCGATGTGCTACAAATTATGAAATGTCAAATTATCTATACTTAGATTATGATTTCGGCATCGTGCCCACTAAGTACTTTTGTACTTAGCCCTGCATGTGTTTTCTAAATGTGCAGGTTGAAGCGACGAGAGCGGCGGTGGTTGAAGTTGAGTTGAGAAGTTAGGATGCTTTAGCTATGACTTTCTTTCCGCTGCCAAAACTCTAGACTTTTTGAGAACATGTACATTATTAAAACACTGTAGTATGAGTCTGTAATCCTGAACTTAGATACTTTCAAGTACTTTTGTCGAGTAATCCTTCGTGATTAACTCTTCCCTTAAATTAGTAAAGTCTTGTTCATTGAATGTATGTTGTCTTTTATGTATGTTTAGTTAGTCAGCCCCCTTCTTCCCCGCTTCTTTAATCCAATCCCAGTCGCACCCCGACTTCGGCCGTCCCTCGGGATTTGGGGCTGTGACAAGTTCTTAGTTATTATCTTGTTTATTAATGTCAGTTTATTCATTTATTCAGTTATTCCCCCTTCTTCCCCGCCTCTTTAATCCAACCCCTAATCGCACTCCGGCTTTGCCGTCCCTCGGGATTTGGGGCTGTGACAATCCTCGAGTAATCTAATCATCATATTTTACCCATTAAAAGGAATTGTTTCTTCCGTAGTTTTAACTATCTGTTTTAAACCAATTTTTTCAAATGTTCCTAATTTATATATTAAACTAGGTTCAACTTTTGGAATAGTCCATTTATTTAGTAATTCTAAATTTTTAGGTATATCATATTCTTCTTTCATACTGGTTTTAACAATATCCTTTCGTCTGATTAAATTCATAATCAAATAAGTGTTATGTGATAGATTACATCTTCGCTATATAACTACTCCCTCTGGCTTTGATGCTAAGACGAGGAGTCCAGGTGCCACAACAATTAATATACTAGAATGTAAGAGGGATTATTATTATTATTATTATTATTATTATTATTATTATTATTATCTGGTATTAATCTAGACCATCTGATCTGAGATAAATGGTATTGAAAATGCCCTTTTAACCAGCTTTTCCATCGATTCATTTCATAGCCCGGAAGTTTCTTATTTGTGAATTTAGAATTAACCATTCTTTGTCTTTCAAAAAAATCCTACGTTTAACAAAAGGACTTCTTTATTGAAGAATCAAGAATAAACATAAAAAAGGTCCGGTCTTACTTAGCTTAGTATCCGTCTATAAAGATAGTAAGAGCCCATTCCCGTTGATTGAAATAGAAAATTTCGGAAGAATTTTTTGTTGGAATAAATTTTCAATCACCTGAATCCCTTTCTTTTCGAAGTAAAAAGATGAGAATCAATGAAATATCTCTTGGATTGAAATAGTATGATTCCTATCATATATTACTCTATTGGAATCCGACGGGATTCCAAATTCAGATTTTTTTATTTTAAATAGTTCAAAATGCGTTGCAGAATGATCTATAAAACAAGCGGATTTGATTC
The DNA here is from genome assembly GCA_029490685.1 of Schizonepeta tenuifolia. NCBI lineage: Eukaryota > Viridiplantae > Streptophyta > Magnoliopsida > Lamiales > Lamiaceae > Schizonepeta > Schizonepeta tenuifolia. Next base: position 23,546,080 of record CM055958.1, read on the forward strand.
CTGAACTCAACTAGTAGTACTTCTAAAGCCCACTTCTTCCCCACACTACAAGTGGAAGGGAAAATGTAAAGACAAAGTCTAGTTTTTACTTTTAGTAATAAAATTACATAAAATAAGCATTCCACAGTCGTAGGTACCGACACCGGCAGTCGGATATAAATAATAACTTACCCCGCCTTCCCCACCTTTGCTCCCCTCATGGGGTCACATGTTGATCTCGGCAATCTCTTTCTTGCACTGTTGAAAAGACCTTCCGATCTTCTCAAAGGCTTCTAAAATTAAGAATTTGAACTACTAATTGTGTTACACATATGGAGAAAGCTATAAAGCTAAAGCACATTCTTTTAAGAATGTATCTATTTTTTTTTTTCTTTAGTTAATTGTCCTTTTACGGCTTCTAGTAATTCTGGTTTTATAGTAGATAGAAGGATTTTTTCATATTGAGCAATTTTGTCTAATGGCATTCGATCGCAACATTCAAAAGTAGAGAGATATATTGTTGGAAAAATTAGTAAAGGTTTCGATTGATACTAAAATTCAACTGACCTTAACCGAGTAGATGAAAGTCATCAGTCCGATCTTAGCTAGAGCTCACTGTTTGAGCGTAGGAATTTTATCTTTACAGGTTTCAAGCAGAAGAAGACAGCCGGACTGAAGAAGGCAGTTCGTGAAGAATTCAATTGAGACCCAAGCTCATCTGACCCTCAAACTCAGTTGAGACCCAAGCTCAACTGAACCACGGACTCAGTTGGACAGTAACTCAGTTGACTTCTCAATTGACCCATGCAGCTCAAGCATGAAGAGAAGTTGTGTCGAAGTATGACGTTGCAAAGCTGAGAAGAGAAGATTTTGAAGATGTTGAAGGCAAAAAAGTTGAAGTCCAAATTCAAATCTACTCGGAAGCACAAGTAAGCTGGAGAACTTACTATAAATGGACCGACAAGAGAAATGCACATAAAGCGAAGGTTACAGTTGCCATTTTAGAAAGTTTTCAGAAAAACAGGTGGAATGCCATGCTTTTGGCAGAGATCAAACGTCTCTTTCCAACGGCTAGTTAGATCTCCTTCTATAAATAGAGGACTCCACATCCGAGCTCTGCGCGAGAGAGCCAAGAGAAAGAGAGAGAGTATTGGGCGAGCGCAGAAAGATAAAAGAGAGAAAATCATCAGCGCCGAAGTAGCAGCAGACTATCTCTCTCTCCAACAAGAAGACCTCAGTGTCTAGAATATAGGTTCTTCCATCTAGCCTCTCAAAAAGTCCCTTCTTTGATCGAGTTTAGAATATAGGTTCTTGCTAAATTTGTGTCCATACTATCTCCCAAAAGATCGAGTCTTTAAGCCTTAGGACGAAGCTCCACTTCGCTCTGTGTAGAAGGCTTCATAGTTGGAAAAATCACCAACCTCCAAACCTTAGGTCCGACTTTGAACCCGCAATCAAAGTCACTAGGTCCCTTAGAACCTGCAATCAAAGTCACTAGATCCCTTAGAACCCGCAATCTAAGACTCCCCTTAGAACCCGTAATCTAAGCTCAGGTTGTACACTTGCCCGCAAAAGAGTTGTAAGGTCTTGTTCGAACCCGTAATCGAACTGGTTAGGTTGCTTGGTACTCGCAAAGCAAGTGGAACGTTTGGTAAGTACGCCTAAGTTTATCTAGTGGATTATTTTCCCGAAAAGGAAGTCGTGGACGTAGGAGGTCAATCTCTGAACCACGTTGAAATGATGTGTTTTTTACTTTCTGTATTTATATTCAGTATTTTACATTCAGTTTCCAAACCAGCTGACCCGACATACAAACTGCATACAAACTGCACTAATATCGGGAACTTGACATTCCCCGTTTTCACAAAGGTTTCAATTTTAGTAACGAGCTTAACTTTTCACCAACTTCCGCAAACGCTAAACTCTTTGAAACTTCAGTTGGACAACACAACTGACTCTCAGTCCAAAATGTCAGCTGTGCACTCAACTGTGTGATCAGCTCCAACTGACCATCTCAGTTGTAGAGCAGCTCTAACTGACTTTCTCAGTTGTTGAGCAAACTGACCTGAACAGTTAACTCAGTGAAAAGATTTCAAAAACAAAAATCGCTACTGGTGTATTCGCCCATACACCATATACTCATTAATGGAACTATCATATACATTTACATAGTTGACCGAGATAAGGAAAAAATCATCACAACACTTCAATAATTTGCTAAAAAATCTAACAAATTCATGACCTAAAATCAAAAGGAGTTCAAACACATAATAAAGTCATAAAAGTACAAATAAGAATATTCTGTTTCAGAAGAAAACAAATCTAGGAAGTTATGAGATTCAAATACGTATAACAAAGAAAACTCATGATATTTATAGTCTAACGAAACAAGCTAGCTAATCCCATGAACCGAAGTCGCAATTACAAATTAAACTAATTAATTAAAACATAAAATGTCGTAAAAAGAGCTAGCCTAACAAGTAATTAATTAATCTAAAATCACTTCTTAATTGGGTGCCGATCATCAGTTTGCCTTTCTGAGGGGGAGGAGGAGTCTTCTTGTTGTTCCTCTCTTCTTGGAACTAGCTGCTTCCAGAAGTTTCCCGAATTTTCCAGATAATTCTCCTGTTCTTGAGTCAACGTAGTTGGAATTTGGTGGTGCTCCGTTTGGTAGAAAATATCAACATCTGGGAGATTAACTGAGGAGAAAGTGTTGAGAAAATCACTACGACTAGTGTTATGATCACCAAATAATACGTTGTTAAATCTCTCCCCTAATAAACTTGCTAAACCCATGGATTCCTCACTGCTGCACCCACTACCTCCCTCTAGTTTCTTCGGAGACGCCATTCTCTCTCTTCTCTCTCTCTCTAGCTACTTCTTTACGTACGATATGATTAATTTCCGAGGTTCAGTTCATGGAATTATGCTGTGTGTATATATAGAGATGGTGATGGAGATGTAGAGCGAAAAGGAAACCCAGTGGAGATGGGATTAGTATTTGATTAACGATAGAATTTGGATAATTACATATTCTCGGAATTCGAAAACCTTCTTTTTTCATATAATTTGGGTTCGGAATCTCAACAAGGAAAGTTTTATATAGTACTGTATTTCTTAATTTTTTTCATATAATTACTATTTGCGGACGTGAATATTTGGGTTCGGAATCTCAACAAGGAAAGTTTTATATAGTACTAGGATGGAAAAACTGGAAATTAATCAACATGAAAAAAAAAAAAAAAAAAAATCGGTTGCTGCGACCAACTATAACGTACGCAGGTAGGTCGTGGAAAAAAAATTAGAGTGAAAAATTGAAAAATCCCATTTCAAAAATAAAAAATAAATAATACCTCTAAATAAATAAAAGATAAATAATACCTCTAAATTTTGTAAAATGACTAGCATATTCTTTTTCCTTCTTCTCTATTTATTTTTTAATTTTAATTTTAATTTTTTTTGTTCTTTCTCTCTCCTCTCACTTCTAACCACATTCTTCACCATTTTTTCTGGCGGCAACAGTCAATTCCGGTGGTCAACTCCGGCGAGAATTTTCCGGCGAGTTTTCCGACGACCTTTTTTTTCCGCCAACATACATGAATACATGTCATGTATGCTACTCATGTATGTTTGTCATACATGAATACCATATAAGTATGTGCATCATGTATGCGTAGCATACATGAAAAATACATACATGAACAATTGTATCAACATACATGAAAGCATACATGATAGGATGAAAGCATATATGAAAAATACATACATGCAAGCACAACACACTATGGAAGCATACATGATATTGGGAAGTTGTACATGAATGACTTTAGAATATATCATGGGATACAAGAAATTTATACACATAAGCATACAAGAAAATATAATAATATCCTTCATGACAAAACAAATTAGAATGCGATTACCTCCTTCGTCGTAATAAACATACAGATACATAACATATTCCATACACGAATCCATACAAAAAAACATGAATGTATACATGAGTAACCTTCCACAACATCATACATGAATAATTACCAACATGCATACATGTAAATGTTTTATATATACATGACAGTAGTTTCATGTAAGTAAACCCCAAAATTGAACGAAAGAGAATCCAATTGGCTTCTTCGTCAGAGCGAGTGGTGACATTGATCGATGAGGCGAATTTTCAAATGGCGACCTCTTTACAATCTCCATAATTTGGTGATAGTCACGGCGGCGAGTTCAAGGTGATGCATTTCAGAGAACAGCGACTACACGAATTGATCTATGACGGCGACGACAGTCTGTCTCTCACAAACGAGAAGTTCACAGATCTGGTGCTATCTTCACAATTCTTCGTCAGCGACAGCATCTGAGTGAGACAACAATGACGAAAGAGATGAGAAGATTTAGAGCACATAGCGTCTGGTCTGAGATCTATAGCGAGATGGTGGCTACGGTAAGACGGTGGCGATGTTGCTATCACGTCAGCGGTTACAAAATACGACGTCGTCGTATACGATGATGGCGTCGACGGCATATGAAATGCGACAGTTGTGGATGACGATGGGGAAGTCGACGGCAACAGTGGAAGACAATGGGAGGTGGCATCGGATAATGAAGGAATATAAAATAGGGCTACAGGATATCTGTCATTCACGGAGGAAGTCAGATGAGTAGGGGAGAAATTCTTTTATTAATTCAATAATAATGACAGATAGGGTATGCTGATAAACCAAGGTAATATTTATCTTTTAAAAATTATGGACTAATATTTATTTTTCTTTTTGAAAAAGGGGTATTTGAGGGTGATAAAAAAAATTAATTATTAAGAATAGATGATCTGCCCTAAGATAGTCGATTATTAGGGCTGAACTGTCCTAATAATTTCCACCAAAAACCAAAACTAAATAGAACCGAATTTAATAAAAATATGAAACTGTTTGCTTATAACTCCTATTTCCCCCTAGCTAAAAAAAAAAAATCATAGTACTATTTATGTATAATTTCATTGAATAGAACAATTCTTATTTAAACTTTCTTCAAGTGATACTGTGGTACCAGTGACCACTAAGTTATGAGCCTTAATTATGATAATTTCTTGTAATTTCCCTCTTTTCAATTTATATTATCTTCATTTCAATCTATATTCTCTTTATTTCGAGCTAATTGTCAAAAGAGTACCGCAACTTTGAGCGTTTTCAAAAAGAGGACCGTATCTTACGAAATTTGAAAAAGAGGACTTTATCTTTCATTTTTTGTATTAATACTCCTCTTTCGGCCCAAAGTTAATAATTTGGGCTTTTGGTGACACCTCAAGCTCGTTGATGATGTGGCGGTGATGTGACGGTACCATGTTATTTTTATTTTATGCTGAAAATAAATTGGTTTTGGGCATTGATGCTCAACATTTATTTTTATATTAAGCTTGTAAAAAGAAAAAGAAAAACGATAATTCAAAAAGAAAAGTGACATGGTACCGCCATGTCACCGCCACATCATCAACGGGCTTGAGGTGTCACCAAAAGCCCAAATTATTAACTTTGGGCCCGAAAGAGGAGTATAAATACAAAAAATGAAAGATAAATTCCTCTTTTTCAAATTTCGTAAGATACGGTCCTCTTTTTGAAAACACTCAAAATTACGGTCCTCTTTTGACAATTAGCTCCTTTATTTCGAATACCGAATCAAATAAAACCAAAAAGATTCAAGATTCGATCAACCTCATGACATATTCAAAGATTCAAGATTCGATCAACCTCATGACATATTCAAGCAATAATGCAGTAAAACAATATGGTTATTGGCATGTAAATTCCCCAACATTCAATTTTATTCTGATTTTGCCTATGGCGATGGCCTTCGGCCGGAAATAATTTTGGGATTTGCCGACGTGGCATAATATAATCTATGCGACACTCGTGTGATATTTGAGTGACATTAAATATTATAAGGTTTATCAAATGACATCATTTAGACTTTTGAGTAAACTAAAATAAGTGTTGTTTGGGAAGAATTTGGCGATGTCTGTACCGCCAACAACAAGGTATCATGGGGTTGCACAATCTTGGTTGAGAAGATGTGTCGATGAAAAAGAAGCCATTGAAGAACTCCCGTTGCTGCTCATAAATTTACCCTAAATTCTCACCCTAGTATATATTTGAATCCTTACTTTATAATTTCACTAGAAGCGACGTTTTTTTTGTTTATCGGACGACATGCCAACTAGGATATTCCGATTGCCATGTAAGCAATCAATTTGGAGGAATTCAACGATAGAAGCAAAATCAGAATAAATTGAAAGTTGGAGAATTTGGAGACAACATCTTTAGTTGGGGAGCAAAATCAGAATTTATTGAAAGTTGACCTAAAACAATATTATGTAGTCACAAATTAATTTCAAAGACAAAATTAAAAGGTTGGAGCTACATATATAGTTAAGAAAAAAAAAATTAGAACAATTCCTCATAATATTGTAAAAAAAGAAACAGGAAAAAAAAATCTATTGTAATTAACAAATCAGAATTAACCATTTACAGATACAATACAATATATTGATTATATTGTAAAAAAATCAGAGACAAAAAATAAATTCGAACTTAATTATTTACGACCGACATGCAAAACACCAAGAAATGAAATAAAGAGATTCAACTCACAGCCGAATTAAATAGCTCTTATTTCTGTTGAATTCCTTCCACCGCCGCCGCCGAGCTCCGGCGGTTGAAGAGTGCGATTTTGGGAATAGGCGGAGGGGGGTTGTTGTTGGCGGTTGGTGGTTGAAGTTTCTGGATTATACTGCCGCAGTTGTAGTTGTTGATCTTGAATTGAGTATTGTTGAAGTGGTTCTTGGTCGTAATTCTGTGGCAACAGAATATCCTTAGTTCCAAACAATACGGTGTTCAATCTCTCGCCCAGATAGCTTGCTAACGCCATCGATAGCTCACTGGGCTCGCTGTAGGATGGCTTTCTTTCTCTCTCTACATCTCTCTCCTCCTTATTTCTAAACAATACGCTGTTCAATCTCTACCCCAGATAGCCTGCTAATGCCATCGATTGCTCTGTGTCGCTGCATGCATATGTCACTCTCTCTCTTTCTCTCTCTCTCTCTCTCTCTCTCTCTCTCTCTCTCTCTCTACGATAATATTAACTTGCGAGATTTCTATTTGTGTAGTTTAGGTAAGTATATAGAAAGAGTTTTTAGATTGAAATGTAGAGAAGAGAAGGCAACCGCGCGAGTGAAGAATTTGAGAGATGCTTGTGATCGATCTGTATTTGATTTAAAGAAAAAATTTCGATAACTGTCACAAACATTTTTTTTTTTTTTTCAGTTTTGGGATCTTATTTAGGGAAATTTCTATTTCTAATTTTATGGAATTTTAAAAGGATTAATAATGAATTTGAAGGATTATTAAACAAAAATAGTTACCGATTTACTGATCATTGCAATTCAGTTCATTTGAAATTTAGGCCCTGCACTTGAAGCAAGTGAGATGATATTTTGATTTGGCAACTTGAGATCACTTTCATTTTTATATATTTTTCTTCAATTTCAATTTCTTGTATCTTGATTTCAAAACATAATTGATTAAACAATAAAATTTTCATCAATAATTTACTATATTCATTGTTGTTCAATTGAAAATATTAAATTACAAATATATGTTATTCAAAATTGCAAAGTCTTCACCCACCTCGGTTGTATGGCGTGATAAGTGGATGTCGTGGCTCATGAATATTATTTCTCTTGATTCGTCTTGATTAATGAAATAATTGTATTTTGTCCTAAAACAATTACAAATATATAGACCATGTCCCATTTCTTTACAACAATAAAGCTCTTTTTTTAGGATTAAAGCTCTTAAAATCAATTATACGAAAATAACATTGATATTCAATGCGTTTTCTAGCACCCAAAGCATATATTTCACCCTTCACAGACGTTGTTTTGTGGCGCATCAATGTTCATGAAGGGTGCGTCTGCTTTGATTGTTCATTGAAAAAAGATGGAAAGAAAAGATGACAAAATATTATCATTTTCACACTTTTCTATCACATGTTTACTAGATTGGAAAGAAATTAATATCACATGGTCCCCCAACCCTCACCAATTTTAATTTATGTCTTTTGTCATATGGAAAATATTATCACACCCCTTCCCTCATGTTAATATTTTCCACAATTGGAGAGAAAAATGATGAAAAAAGGGGTTGTCCCAAAGATTATCCATCTTGCCCGGAGAAAATTAACAATCGTAGTAAATATGTGAAAAAAATGGAAAAAATGGGTTCTATCAAAGAAAAGTGCATTAGAGTGGTGGAAAGCACTTTGGGTTTGTGTGGCTTGGCATCTTTGGGTTCATCGGAACAAGATAGTATTCAAGAATGTGTCGAGCGGATGCGAGGATTTGATAGAGATGATTAAAGTGAGTTTTTGGTTTTGGATGTTGAATTTAAATCCTAGAGTCGCTTGTTTTAGTTTGGGGGATTGGATTTGCAATCCATCGTGTTGTCTTGATTTGTTATAACCTTGTCCTATGTCATTTTTGATAAACTTTGTATCTTGTTTTGGTTTGCACCCCGCGTGCTTTGTTGAATAAATTTTTATTTACCAAAAAAAGGAGTTCTATCAAAATGAACGTATCCTATGTGAGAAAGAAAATTGATACTGTTAAAGTTATAAATTAATTAAGAAATTAAATCATTACTATCGTCAAAATAAGAAATCATTTTCTGCTAAAAAAACAAATCATTTTGATATCGTGGTTTAATTATTTTGCAATTAACCCTTAAAATTGTCAGATAATCGTTGAGGAAAAGAAAGAAAAACCAAAAGACGACGAGTGTCAAATGAGGCTTTGAACAATGGGCTAAAATTAGCTGATGGCCCAAACAAATTATCTGATATTAGGCCTATAAAAACCCAGCAACTTTTATCAAAATTAAATTTATCATTTTATAAGTAATGTGAATGTGTGTTTGGTATATTGTAAAAACCAGTATCTTTTGAGTTTGAGATGTAGAGGGAGAAGAATATTACTATAAAATTGAACAATATACCTCAATTAGGGTATATTTCCTTTTTTTCAAAACCTATATTTATATTAGGCCACAGTAGGATTTGCATAAGGACCATAAATCAGAACGTATTATTGCATAGTAAAAAATGACAACACATCAACAATTTTGCTACAAAAGTAACAATTGCATGACCTAAAAATCAAAAGGAATTGAACAGATAAAGTCATAAATTAAAGTACAAATCAGAATATTCATTTTCAGAAGAAAACAAATCTAGGAAGATGAGATTCAAATACGTATAATAAAGAAAACTCATGATATTTATAGTCTAACGAAACAAGCTAGCTAGCTAATCCCATGAACCAAAGTCGCAATTACAAATTAAACTAATTAATTAAAAACACAAAAATGTCGTAAAAAGAGCCTAATTAGTTAATCTAAATCACTTCTTAATTGGGTGCCGGCTTTAAGAGGCGATCATCATCAGTTTGCCTTTCTGGGGACTCGGAGGAGGAGGAGTCTTCTTGTTGTTCCTCTCTTCTTGGAAGTTGCAGCTGCTTCCAAAAGTTTCTCGAATTTTCCAGATAATTCTCCTGTTGTTGAGTCAACATAGTTGGATTTTGGTGGTGCTCCGTTTGGTAGAAAATATCAACATCTGGGAGATTAACTGAGGAGAAAGTGTTGAGAAAATCATGACTACGACAAGTGTTATGATCACCAAATAATACGTTGTTTAATCTCTCCCCTAAAACACTTGCTAAACCCATGGATTCCTCACTGCTGCACCCAATTCCTCTCTCTAACTTCTTTGGAGACGCCATTCTCTCTCTTCTTTCTCTCTCTAGCTACTTCTCTACGTACGATATGATTAATTTCTGAGGTTCAGTTCATGTAATCATGCTGTGTGTATATATAGAGATGGAGATGTAGAGCGATCAGGAAACCCAGGGGAGATGGGATTAGTACTTGATTCACGATAGAATTTGGATACTTACATATTCTCAGAATTCGAAAACCTTCTTTCTTTTTCATATTAATTTGGGTTCGGAATCTCAATGTGCGTAATAACGAAAGTTTTATCTACTTCTTAATTTTTATTTATACATATTTTTTTATTTAGGAAAAGAAACGAAATCTCATGTTAATTAGATCGCAAAGTAATTATATGTAATTTCCATCCTAATTTCCCTCTCCACAAATTATAATCTGATTCCAAACTTAAGCTAAAACTGAAAAATAATCAACGACATTTTAGCTCCTAAAATTAATGGAATTTCATAGAGGAAATAAACTGTTGGTTCTTGAAAAAAATATCACTCAACATCAATTTTCCGGGTGTTTGATCATGTCTATTTTAACAAAAACTAAAATACTACTATTGAAATATATCATAGGTTGTATATATCTTACTTCAAAAAATTATGAAATATTCGCGCTTTAATTTACTCATGACACTTAATATTAAAATAATACATTTGTTTTTTTTTTTCACTTTTCATAAATAAAAAGACGTCGTTTTGGTTTTTGCACCAGTGTTTCACTGTCGGAAAAAATAGGAGGTGCTGACTTTTATAAAATAAAAGATTGAGTATAAAATCGTGTAGTCGAAATTGCAAATTCGAATAATTTTTGCGGCAATGAACTCATGAAAGTATGAAAATGATCGCTCTGAAAAAATGGTACAAAATGATTAATCACATAGTATAATTTTAAAGTCCAGTACCCTTTTATCACATACTATAATTTTAAACAGTTTGCTTATATACTAGAATCATAAAAAAAATCGAATCAAAATAAAAATATGAAACAGTTTGTTTATATAATAATTAAAAAAACTTATGAGGGTTAATTATGATAATTTCTTGTAATTTCCAGCCTCTTCTTTTCAATTTATATTCTCTTCATTCAAATAACTGAATCAAATAAAACCAAGAAGATTCAAGATTCGATCAACCTCATGCCATATTCAAGCAATAATGATGCCATAAAACAATACTGATGCAGTCACAAATTTAATTTCAAAGAGAAAAAAATTAAAAGGTTGTAGCTACATATATAGCTAGTTAAGAAAAAAAAATTATATCGATAAATCCGAATCCATATTATATCGTAAAAATTAATCAGAACAATTCCTCATGTTGTGAAAAAAAAAGAAAATTTTTCTATTGTAATTAAAAAATCAGAATTAACCATTTACAGATACAATACAATTGAGTATATTGTAAAAAAATTAGAAACAAAAAATAAATCCGAAGCTAATTATGTAATTATGACCGACATGCAAAACACCCAGAAATGAAATAAGAGATTCAACTCACAGCTTAATTAAATAGCTGTAATTCCTGTTGAATTCCTTTCACCGCCGCCCTCCGAGGCCGAGCTCCGGCGGTTGAAGAGTGCGATTTTGGGAATGGGCGGCGGGGGGTTGTAGTTGGCGATTGGTGGTGGAAGTTTCTGGATAATACTGCCGCAGTTGTAGTTGTTGATCTTGAATTGAGTATTGTTGAGGTGGTTCTTGGTCGTCGAAAAGCATCAAATTCTGTGGCAACAGAATATCCTTAGTTCCAAACAATACGTTGTTCAATCTCTCCCCCAGATAGCTTGCTAATTTCATCGATAGCTCACTGGGCTCGCTGCAAGATGCCTTTCTTTCTCTCTCTACATCTCTCTCCTCCTTATTCCCAAACAATACGCTGTTCAATCTCTCCCCCAGATACCTTGCTAATGTCATCGATTGCTCTGTGGCCTCGCTACATGAATGTGCCATTCTCTCTCTCTCTCTCTCTCTCTCTCTCTCTCTCTCTCTCTACCATAAAATCACTTGCGAGATTTCTATCTTGTGTAGTGTAGGTACGTATATATATAGAGAGGAATTGAGATTGAAATGTGTAGAGGGGAGAAGGAAACCGCGCATCTGAGAGATGCTTGTGATCGATCACTATTTGATTACAGAAAGAATTTCGATAACTGTCAAAAACATTTTTTTTTTTTTTTCATTTTTGGGATCGGATTGCCCTGCATATTTGAAGCAAGTGAGATGATATTTTGATTTGGCACTTCACAAACTCTATCCTACTTCTTTTTTTGTTGTTTTTTATTGAACCCAAGACCTCTCTCTAAAGCGAGACTTATAAGGTACTTCAACCAGCTACTTGAGCTAAGCCTCATCGGCTCCTCAATCCTACTTTTTTTGTTTAACCTTTTCATTGTTCTTAATTTTGACATATTTTTCTTCAATTTCAATTTCTTGTATTTTGATTTAATTTTGCAATTGTTTATTAGGATGCATAAATTATTTTCGTAGCATTTAATTTATATACATAATTTATTAAACAATAAAATTTTCATCAATAATATTTATTATATTCATTGTTGTTCAAAATTGAAAATATTAAATTACAAATATATTGTTCTTCAAAATTGAAAAGTCTTCAGCCACCTTGTGTGGCATGATAGGTGGTCGTCCTCGTGACTCGTGAATATTGTTTCTTTTAATTCATCTTAATTTCTACCACCCAAAGCATATTTAATTTCACCATATGCACTAGACATTGTTTTGTGGTGTATCAATGTTCAGTCGTGAAAATAAAATTGATACTGTTAAAGTTACACAAAATAAGAAATAAAATCATTACTACAGTCGAAATAAGAAATCATTTTCTTCTTAAAAGAACAAATCATTATAGAAGAAATCATTTTCTTCTTAAAATTGTCAGATGAATCGTTGAGGAAAAGAAAGAAAACCCAAAAGACGATACGTGTGTCAAATGAGGCTCTAAACAAATTATCTGATATTAAGCCTATAAAAACCCAGCAAACTTTTATCAATATTAAATTCATCATTTTAAGTAATGTGAATATGTGTTTGGTACATTATAAAAATTAGTATAATTATGACTACAACATATATGTACAATTGATAATGACGGGGCCATGGATTCCTCGGTGCTCTCTCTCTCTCTCTCTTTTGTATAGTTGTACTATCTCTTCGAGTTTGAAATGTAGAGGGAGAAGAATTAAGACTGGGTTAAGATAGGATTATGACTGTTTTTTTTATTTTTTAGGGAAGATAATCATATATTGATGTAAATCATTGTGTACAATGTTCAAAAGCCAAATTGAAAAATCGGGTCGATTTCGAAACTTTAGCATATGCAATATCTAATCTTATTTCAGAGAAAAGTAGTGCCACAACAATATTAATTAACACAACTAAACCAAAGGTTAGCTATATTATGTCCCTATTTTTGTGTCGTAAGTGTTAGAAATTTCTAGCCCTAATTAAAATCAAACTATATATAATGGAGTTTGATATATTGAGTCACACAAAGTTAAATAATACTCCCAAGTGAATATTATACAGTAAAACAGTTGATAACAGAAAAAAATCAGAACATATTGTATATAGTCATCTCAACATATGCTAAAAAAATCATGGCCTAAACACATAATAAAACATAGAAACACGAAAGAAAAAAAAATTGAATCATATTTGAAATAATCTCTCACGAACTCTTGTCACCGGCTCCACCGTGGCCTTGTCTCTCCGGTCGTGCTACCGCGGATGAAGTATGCGGTTTTTGGACTAGGGTTTGTGAAGCAGAGAAGCGTCTAATTCCGTTGATTGATTTTGAATCAGAAAATAGCTGATGATCACTGCATGCAGAGAAGCCTAGATTTCAATATGCATGAAAATTCAACTCCCATAATATATACGTAAATTAAGAAAAGTAGTACTGCTTAGATTCATTAGTGTTGTTGTTGCTCCTCTCTTCTTGCTTCATGACTTGTTGTTCCTCTCTTCTTCTTGGCGCATGGTGATTCCAGAAGATTCTGGAATTTTCGAGATAATTCCTCTGCTGTTGAGTCATTGTAGTTGGGTTTTGCGGGTGCCTTCCGTAGAAGACATCAATATCTTGTTGCGAAATTGCGAATGTTGAAGCACTCGTGTTTAACATTAATCTCTCCCCCAGAAGACTTGCTAAAGCCATGGATTTCTCAGTCGGCTCGCTGCCACTACCTCTCTCTCTCTTCGGAGAACCCATTCTCTCTCTAGAGCTACTTCTCTACGTACGATATAATTTACGAGGTTTCTCTGTTGGCTGTGTATGTATAGAGATAGAGATAGAGATGTAGAGAGAGAAGGAAGCTGTGTCGAGAGATTATGGGATAGGTGAATTTGATTGCGAAAAGATTTTGGATAACTGTCGAAAACCTTTTACATTTATTTATTTTTGGGATCGGAATCTCATTGTATGGATCTATTCTATTTCGATTTTGATTTTTTTTTATCCTTGGGAAAAGGAACGAAATCTCATGTTAGATTATTGTGTTAAGGGTGCCACGTCAGCATATAGTTATGTTATTTTCATGTCCTTTCAACAGCAATTATAATCCAATTCAATATTTATTTTTTTTTGAGGTAAAAGGAAATATTATTAATTCGAACAAATACAGGGAAATTGAAGAAGATCCTCATCCAATATTCTTTCTATTAAAACCTGAAATGTAAATAAAAAATTCAAAACTCTGTTGAAAAATCATAATGAAAATGCTAAATATTAGTACTATAAATTCAATTGCACTGTAAAATGCACTCATCAGTAAATATTCAAGGAAAACTTCCATCACAATTCATCATTATTCGAAAGAGAACCTACGCAGCAATATATCATTGCCCATATAAATATGAAAGAAAAAAAAAATTGTAGCTCAAAATTCACCTTACTATATAAAATTCAAGCATTGTCTAATTTCTCATAAAACAACATACTAGCATTTGCATCAAGCACTTCTCTCTCTGAAACACTATCAACTTGAGAATCTGAAATACAAAACCATTGCTCAATTGCAGATTCCAGCAGAGCAACAGGATCTCCATCACCTATCTTGCCTCTCACTTTTCTGTAAACTGTGTAGTGCCCACCTCCACTGCTTCCGAAGTGTTCCACGACTGAAACGAGACGGTACATTGGACGTCGCGCTCGTCTCACAGCAATGCTCGCCTGCAGCAACGAGAACTATGTTAGTGATGAAAGAGTAACGCAAGGGGATGGAGGAGTCGGCGGAGGAGGAGAAGCTTACATTGCTGTCAGCACGACTTCTAGAATTGGGAGAGTCGGTGTCAGAAGCTTCTGTACGAGGGCCATTCTCGACTGCACTGGAATTTATTTCTTGTTTGGCAGCTGCTTCTGAGGAAATGGTGTTCACTGTGCTGGCTTTGCTACTTGTTCCTAGACAGAATGGCGTTGCTTGGTACATGAAACGAGGGAAGGGCATCACTCGGTGGCTACTCTGGTTCAATGGCCTCAATGGCGAATTTGCTTCCATAGGTTTTATCTTGACTCCAGAGTTGACGAAGGAAGATAAATCAAGGATCGATGGGAAAGAGATGTGGCCCTTTATAGACAATGTAGCAGAAGATCAAGATATAAAAAAACATAAAATCAAAAAAATATAGCATATTAGAATGGAATAAAGAAAATTGGCTAAAATTTTTGGTTTTACGCCACTTTTACACATTTTTGCACTGTCCAATCATTGAAATTAACACCATTTAGATTTTCCGACTAAACTTAATAGGATTATTACTCTATTTCATGGCTTAAGATATATTATGGCCTCAGCCTCAGCCTCAGTTTCAGCAAGTGGAACTTGCATGCCCAAACACTTAAAACGGTGTGGAAATTGCAAAAATTTGAAAAGTGGTTTTTAAAAGCAACGACTGACAACTAATGTAAAAATTGCAAAACGGTGTAAAAGTGGGGTTAATTCAGGCAATTGAAAGTAGAGCAGAAGTAGCAGTCCAAAGGAGAGTACTCTAAGTTTTGTCGATTGTCCAACCACGTTGTATGAAGCTCGCTGGAAATGAATGCATAGAATCTGCAAGTTAAAGATACGAAAATCGAATATGTTTACCCAAAAAAGCTATGCTGTAATTTGCTTTCTGAGTGATAAAAGCAATTTTTTTCACTGCACGTACCTTAGGAGTACGGGCAATACTCAGTTGCTTGAGTGTACGAGAGAACCTATTTGACCAAGGAAAAGCTTCGAGGGAAGAAAGTTTTTGGCATTGACAGGGTTCGCTCCTATTACAGCGTTGGAGCTTTTCAATGTCCGTCTGCAAGAAGAATATACTAAATACCAAATGCCAAAGTCGAACAGCTGTGATTTCAGAACAGTGTATTGAAATGAAATTGGAAAAGGAGAACTACCTTATCTTTGAGAATAGACACATATTCAATTGCAGCACTATGCCAGCAGTTGCTGCAGCAATAATTCTGAATAGGTTCGGCAACAAAATATCGCTTTAGGCAGTCCTCCACGGTGCATCCGGCCATCTGAAATTTTCAAGATGAAGAAAATAAGCATGGTCGTCGGTTCAATAAAAGAAAGGTGACTGACAGAGAAAATTGCACAAAACATACAATTGTACCATCACTGCTCATGGGAGGCGAAAGGTGTAAACTATGGAACATTTGAAAATCGAGAGAGATCTGCAGAAGGAAGGAAAAAAAAAACTACATAAACAAACAAAATTAAATTTACAAAAACGCAATTATTAATAGGGTTGCACAATGTTTAGTTATTCAATTTGTTCATTTGAGCTTTGAGATCTCTTTGCATCTACATCTGAAATTCTTACTAGTACCATTCAACCTGAAACGAACAGCTTTGGCAAACTAAGATGCTGCCAAGAATTCCATCAAAGGGCTTAAGGAAACTGCAGCTCCATCTTTGTAATTCGTTCTCCTCTTTACCGCTCTTGGTGGTAATAATCCTATCATTAGGAATTGCAGGCAAATCGGCCAAGGAACTCGTTGTGGGGACATAATGTGTTGATATCTCTTCTCTTAATGAAGACAAGAGATGAGAAA
The DNA here is from genome assembly GCA_029490685.1 of Schizonepeta tenuifolia. NCBI lineage: Eukaryota > Viridiplantae > Streptophyta > Magnoliopsida > Lamiales > Lamiaceae > Schizonepeta > Schizonepeta tenuifolia. The sequence continues at coordinate 23,562,944 of CM055958.1, forward strand.
ATGCTTCCTCGGCATCCTACATCAAACAAAAATCAGAAGTGCAACCTCTACGAACTTGATAGAGATGAATGATGCCGGGAAAAGTACCTGCTGCCTAGATAGATTGAAATCTGGAATGTAATGATCCATAGCAGCCATCAATTTTCGAGGACTCAGTACAGTTCTTTGGTGATGAACAGTACATAATTCTGCAATATACAATGACTTCATAAAAAAAATGCTACCAATGAATACTAACTACATACACGTGACTGGATATATAAAGGCCAAGACAAGTAAGTGCGCCTTCAAGAATCAATCCCTGAAGATGATAAGAAACTCGATCCAAATCCAAATCCAAATTAAGAACTCGGAAAAATATGCAAAAATCATAATTGCAACAAAGGGTTGGGAAAGCAAGAGCTAATATGTTTTACAACAATCTCAGTAGCATGTGAAAAAGAAACGAAAACTGTAGCAGTAATCAAATTCACATACTTGAAGCAATCAAACGTAGAATGAGCAATCCCCTAAATCATGTTTCACATTATACGTACATAGACAAGATAGACTAACCTTCCATTAGTGAAGCTAATGAACTAAAAAGTGGAAGATTTTCATCTTCCCACTTCTCATCTACTTCTTCAACTGACAATGAGCTTCCTTCCATCATCTCCCGAAGATATTTACGAAAGCATGAACAGCTAGACAATGCCTAATCACAAGAATAACATTAAAGATTCGACTTTAACATACAAACAACCATTCATCATAATCCAAAATCAGACTAAAAATCCCATCACCATATAACATCTCTCTCTCTCTCTCTCTCTCTCTCTCTCTCTCTCTCTCTCTCTCTCTCTCTCTCTCACTCACTCAACAAGACAACCAGCCAACATAATCCAACAGCAGAGTTGAACATTATCATCACACAAATTTACATAAAACTACCCAACATAATCCAAAAGCAGACCAAAAAGTCACATCATCAGATAACATAAACTCGAAAATAAATCTCGCTACAGATCAACACCAAATCACAAGAACAGCATTAAATAATCAATTTTTTTTACTTACCTGCAAAACAACATTCAAGAAACAATTGTTCCCGAGATTTTGCAATCCGGGAACAAGCCAAACAGTAGGAGAAGTGGCATCGTCTTGATACGAGATGCTGAAATCGAGATATCTTCTATATCTTGTACCGAAAACTATACCAACAGCACCTAGCAAGCCAATTGACATTTTCAACCCAAAATTTGAAAACCACTTTATTCTAAGCCCATTGCAACTTAATGAACCCAATTTCGACCTCTCCATTCAATCAGGACTTCAATCAAAAATAATTTGGCCGCCGATTAATCGCCGCCGCCGCGGTCGTTTGAGCCGAGAGGTTTAAGAAGGCAGTCTCCGGTTTCCTCCAAATCCTTCTGTTGTTTTTCTCCCCGTTACCTTTTCTTTTTTTAAGGTTTATAACATTTTACTCAATTCTTCTACTTTCCTTGTTTTTTTGTAAGAGAGATCAACTTTCTTAGAAAAGAATTGATTGATCAAACGAAAAAAAAAAAAAAAAAAAAAAAAAAAAAAAACTCTACTTAACAAGAAAATAAAGTAAACCAAAAACATAAAATAAACTGGAGCACCTTTTTTTTTTTTTTTTTTTTGCGTCGTCACTAAACGAGAATAAAATGTTAACATAGTAATTGATCAAAAATAAAATGAGTGGTAATTAATTTCACCAACAGTCTAAAACTTGTGTCATGGTTTTATATTTTTATCTTTTTGATGCTTTATAGTTTATATAATAGGAAGATTTTATCATTTTAAGATTTTGTTTCCATGTAATATACTCATGTCCCATAACAAGTGGCTCATTTCATTTCAGCACGGATATTAAGGTGAAGGGTACAAATTAATTAAAGTGGTATGACCCACAACTTTTGAAAGGTTAATTATTTTCTTATTTAGAAACGAGTCACTTATTATGGGACACCCCAATATGGACAACGAGCTACTTATTTCGGGATGGGGAGAGTAGTATAAATATAGAATACAATAATATGATAAATATTGATTTTAATTTTAAAAAAATTGTGAATTTAGATAAATAAGAATAAAGGAATATGATGGGTGCCACATAGGATTTTTTTTTACGTAGAGTCGTTGATCCAAATCCTACATTACAAATTCAATATAAAATTTTTAAAAAAAAATCACTTGAACTATCGGTTAAAAATTGACCCGCCTAACTCTACGGTTCTATATCAGAACTGACTCATTCACCACGGTTTTCATTGGAATCGGACCGTCTACCCTACGATTTTGATCGGAGTCGGGCCGTCTACCCGATATTCTAAGTCAGAACCGTCTCGTAATATAAAAGATAAAATAAATAAATTTCAAGAATGAGTCACCACGGTTTTCATCAGAATCAGTCCATCTACTAAGAAAATCAATGAGAAAAATATACATGCATTCTAAGTATTTATAGGTATTTTAATAGGTGGGGTTTCATTGAAAAAGTGAAATGGGATAGAAGAAATAAAAATATACTAACATTTTATGCTTAATTATCATTAATTTTTAGATTTTTGTAATTTATTTTTTTATATATGTATATATTTGTAGATCAATTTCACTTTCTTTGTCATACAATTATATTCCAATGCAAAATCAATATATATGTATTTTGATATATTTAAATATGATAGATATTGATTCTGAAGATTTGATCTTATTAAGATTTTGTTTCCATGCTATATATAAATATAATAAATATTAATTTTAAATTCAGAAAATTTGAGAATTTTGATAAATATGAATGGAGGGATCGACGGGTAATTATTATTTAATAAAATTTAATAGGTGATAGTATAAGAAAGATATTGTTTGTTAGTTATTATTATCTTTTTGAGTAAGAACCTTTAAAAATTCAAATCTAATTCACTCTCATTTTTATAGATAATTTTCAAACCATTCTTTTTTTCACAAAAGGGACAAAAACTATTTACTTCTCGAAGAGATTGTCTTGTGTAATTTTTGTTTTTTTGAAAATTTTCTATAAGAATGAAGGTGACCCTAATTAAAAATCCTTAAATTTATGGGTTCAACATAAAATTATAATAGAAGTTGCCCCGATCTAAATAAATCTGTATAGCAATATCGGTCAGTTGGGCACTGGTCCGTTGACCACAGTTCTGATTTATAAGTGAGTAAATTTTCTCATTATTCAGCTGACTAATAAATAAATTGTCAAATAAAACTGGTGGTACAAAAGATAAGAAAATATATATTGATTCTAGGTATTTATAGACTTTTCAATAGATGAAGTTTCATTGAATAACTGATGTGGGACACTATATTTTAGTAGATATTTAAAATTTATTATTTTATATTTAAAAATTCAAATATTTGAGAAAATTTAGATAAATAGGAATGATGGATTAAAAGAGGTGACACGTAGAATTTTTTCTGAATAAGAATTGTTTTCCTTTTAATAATATAAATATAAATAATGATAATGATGATGATATAATAATAATGATGATGATCGATAAGATTGGCAAAGTTAAATATTATCAATTGCAAATAGATTAAATTATTTAGATCAATTTAATAGATATAAAATAACTTAATAAAAATAATTGATTGTTTGATTAGTTTTAAGTCTTGGTAAAATTATTTATACGTATCATGTAAATTTATAGTAGTAAGACGTATAAGGATAAAGTTGCGATGCGATAGCCGATAAGAACTAAAGAAGTTTAGTATAATTAAGATTCTGTTTTATTAATAATGATCAGATGAAGGAACAATTTGACGATGTCATTCTAGGTATTTATAGATTTTTCAAAGATAAAGTTTAATTGAAAAATTAATGTGGGACACAAGATTGTAGTAGATATTTTAAAATTTATTATTTTATATTTAAAATTTCAAAAAATTGAAAATTTAGATAAATAGGAATGAAGGATTAAAAAAGGTGCCACATAGGATTTTTTAAAAGCAAGAATCATTTTCCTTTTAGTAATATACTAGCGTGTAACCCGTCGAAAATCGACGGGAAATTATATTTAATAAAATAATTATTTCCTATGTCCTGTTATTCTTGTCATATATTTCTTTTCGGGTTGTCCCTTATTCTTGTCATGTTTTTCTTTTTTGAAAATAATTAAGAGATGATTAAGGTCCAATTAATTTGTTAAACAACTCACCTAATACTTTTTATCCTACTTTTTCACTTCATTTTTTGTGTCGTTCACTATTCCTCCTTTCTCTCTACCCACTTTATTCCACTTTATGTCACTACCCACCTTATTCCACTTAAAAAAACTCCACTAAACATATATTCTTAATTGTTTAGCTCTCATAGAGATTGTCCACGTTGATTTTGTATGAAAATTGAGATGAATCATTTTCATTATGAGTTCAACATAAGATTAAAGAAAAAAGTTGAACCACCACTTCGCAATCATCCAGTCTACCACCACGGTTCCGATTTGGTTACGAATAAAATATGATAGATATTGATTTTGAAGATTTGTGATGGTCCCGAAACGAGTTACTGGTGTATGGGGGGAATACACCAGTAAGGATTTTAAAACTTAACCCTTAAAAATACTTCAACCGAGTAAAACGGACTCAGTTGGAATCTCACAGCTGAGTAAGCAACCTCAGCTGGAAGAGTGAGGCTGTGCGGAATGTGGTGGGAATTAAAACTCGTTATAGTAACTCACGCTTTTTAGTGCAGGGTTGGTCAAAAACCAAAACAGTTGAATATGCAAAGATGCAGTTTGTATGCTGGTTAGTTTGATCAGATAAGAATGCAATAAGCAACTGAATAAAAAAAACACAGACACACGGGATTTAACGTGGTTCGGAGATAATCCTCCTACGTCCACGGGGAGATGTGAATCCTCACACCTCAGTCCAAGTTCTTCTGGACAGTTCCACACAGCTTACCCGGGCTGTGCAACCGTTGCAATAAGTTTACGGGTACTTATCAACCTTTACAGTTAAGTTTGCGGGTACTTAACAACCTATGTCAAGTTTGCGGGTACTTGACGACCTAGCTACTCAATTACAGGAAGAGTATGATCCTAACAGACACTTTTTAAGGTGTGTATGTGGGTGGATTTTCCAACTACAGCTCGATCACGAATGAGAGCTGGATCTATGGCTTGAACGAATAAACACTCAAACTAAGATCTAAGACAGATTATAACTCTATGAACCCTCAGCTACTAATGTTCTATCACTCTTGAACTCTCAGCTGCTGATGTTCTTAGAATAAGATTTTTCCAGATTTTTCTTGCGCTTGATTTTCTTGTGATTGCACTTCTCTATCTCTTGTCTCGTGTATGTGTCTCTCTCGAATGAGAGAATGCCTCTATTTATAGGCGGAGAGAATCAACTAGCCGTTGGAGGAGCTGTTGATCTCTGATCGTTGAAAGCAATGGCTTGTCTCTCATCTCTGCAGACTTTCCCGATATGGCATCTGTGTTCTTCTGCTTTCCTTCTGAGACAGCCTTGTGTTGGGCCAGATGGGGTAATAACTGAACGGTCAAACCCTCATGTGACTTCCTTTTGAAATTCAAATCTTAAACATTTCTGACAGTCAACCTCGATTAGTTGGTTGAAAATCTTGATCTTTATCTGAGTGGTCTTCATCTGATGTTCTGACTGAACCGTTGAACTCTCAGCTGATTTTGAACTTCATGCTGTTGATCTTCTTGTTTGAGTTCTACAACTGAGGTTCTGAAACTGAACCCTTAGTTGTCTTCCTTGTATTTAGTCAGTTGAGTTGGAAACTTCAGATGACTTTCTTTTCATCTGATGTTCTCTTCCTCTCTACTATTTCTCATCTGACGAATCCTCAGTTGGCCTTTACAACTGATGTTCTGAAGACTTCCCCTTCAATCTATCTGAACAAATGAACTCTCAGTTGTCTTTCATCATAACTGATGTTCTGTCTGAGTAATGTCTTGTTGCCATCTTCAGCTGGAGACCTATAAAGATAAAATCTTAACTTTGCTCAAACAGCGAGCCTAAATTCTAACATTAGGTTCTGGCAACATATACTCGGTTGGGGTCAGTTGGTTTTGGAATTCATCAAAACTCTTACTAATAAATTTCCCAACAATTTGATATTGATAAGATTTTATTTCCATATCATATATAATATATAGACTATAAATATGATAAATAATAATTTTAAATTCAAAAAATTGAGAATTTAGATAAATGAGAATGGAGGATTAAGAGGGGTGCCACATAGAATTTTTTGAAAGCAAGAATCGTTTTCCTTTTAGTAATATAATGATTATAATGAAAGATAGATAGATAGATAGATGATAATAAGTGAGAATGTATTTTTAAATACCTTTTTATAAAACATACAAGTTTTTTGCACTCATTCATAAGACTATAAGTTTTCTATACCAAAACCACTTAAAAGACTAAAATACCCTTACTTTTGATAAACAAATAAAAAAAACAAAAAATTGACTTGTTTGTTTTTATTTTCGCAAGTTTCTCTCTCTCTTTCTCTTTCTCTTTCTTCTTCCTCTAATAAACCCTAAACCAAAATAATATTACCAACCAACTTTGATGACATTAAATTTTGAACAATGCTAATTTATGTTTTGGAAGAGATGTTGTTTGCTCTCATTAAACACACAACAACTAATGTAATTGTGTAGTGCAAAATTCTCAAACACACGAACTTGAAACTAAGACATAGAGAAGAAGAGAGAAGTGGGTCTCTAAGAAAAAAAAATCACGATAGTTAAAAAGAAGAATGAGGTAAAGCTCAAACGGAAGGCTTTCGTGTTTCTGGGGTAGAAAGAAGGTATGCAACTATATTGACCACGTAAAATATGATTTTTTCGACGAGTTTTTATACCCAAGATGGCAACCCACGATGGACTCATTTTTGCACATGATGGTAGAAAATTTTCATGTACATGAATTATATGTTGATATTTAGTCATAAGAGAGTATATTTGCATGTTTAGAATCGTTTTTAGAAGTAAAATAGCCGTAAAAATATTTTCCTGTCGTGTGCCTGAGAATTCTGCATTTTCTGGGCTCATTTTTGCAACCCACGATGGCCATCGTAGGTTGCCACCGTGTGTTGCCACGTGGACACCCACGATGGCTATACACGATGGATACCCACAATGGACCATCGTGGAATATCCGATCGTGAGTTGCCCCACCGTGGGTTGTGAAAAGATGCACGCGGTGGCAACACACGGTGCTTACCACCGTGGCAACCAACGATCGTGTGTGTATCCATCGTGGGTAGGCAGTAGATGCATTAGAAACGTGTTCGATTGGATTTTTTTATAATTTGTTGGCTATTTTGTATTTTTCAGATGTCGTGGCAACGTGTTTTGATACATTACAGCGGTCGTTGGGATCGATCAAGTTATATAGATGGAGATTTTTTTTTGTCTTCATCGATAGTGCCACAGTGAACCGTGCAAGCCTTGTTGAACTTATTGGAGAAGGATTGGGAAATATAAATCCGAAAGACTACACGTTGTGGTACTTGACACGCATGAGCAACGGAACAAAGTAAAAGTTTTATTGCAGAGTGATATCGAGTTACTGCGTATGTTAATTGAACAGAAAGATGATCCGGAGGTTTACGTTGATTACGGCGGCTCATCTGCCCCCGGGGTTAACTTTGGTGGTAACAAATCCGAATTTGAGCACCACGACATTGACAACTGCATGCCCTACTCACATGAGCAATATGAAAAAGATGAGGAAGATGAGGAAGATGAGGATGAAGATGGTGACTAAGACGAAAATGAAGAAGATGAGGCGAGTTCGTCCCAAAACGAAGAAGATGATCGTCGTAAAGAATTGCTTGATTCGCTATCTATTGATTTTATTGCTTGGATGCGACAGCCGACACAAATGGACAGGATTTTTGGTCATCGGAACTTCACATCGGACCATCAGTCCGAACGCGAGACTGAGCATTTGCGCGCAATGCACAATTGGATCATTCCATTCCCCGATCCTGACAGTGCAGGGAGATTAGGGTGGGTCGAGCAACCACCACCAGTGCGTGGGGAACTCGAAGTGGGGGCCTTATTTAGGTCCAAGAAAGACTTAAGGATCACCATTGGAATGTATCATCTGGAAAACTTTTTGGAGTGTAGATCGAAACGTTCGGCTGGCAATCGTATGATGTTCCTATGCAAGACTGGCAGAAAGAATTGCAGCTTTAGGATTTGTGATGTTGAGGACGACACCATTTGGAGAATTACTAAGTTATCCCTGGATCACACCTGTCACTACGATTTGAATCGTGCTGCTGCACGGTCGGTATCTTCTGATGTTGCTGTATTTTATTTTGCCAAGAGATTGACCGGCAAGACAGTTACGTTGAAGTCAAGGGAGATGATGGAAGAGATGCGTAGATTGTTTGGTATTAACATTCTATACAGTTTTGCTCTTCGGACGAGAAACATAGCCATAGAAAATACGTATGGCGACCACATCTCATCGTATCAGAAGATCTCGTCGTATCTATATTTGTTGAAGCAGCATAACCTGAGAACTGTTTATGACTTGGAGATGACCGTCGAGCGCTTGCTATGTTACTTATTTATGGCGCTCGGACAGAGTATTCGAGCATTTGATACGTGTCTACGGCCGGTGCTTGTAGTGGACGGGACCCACCTTAAGGGAAAGAACCGAGGAATTTTATTTGTAGCCGTCACGTTGGATGGGAACAACCATGTCTTCTCCCTTGCAATTGGCCTCGGTCCCAAGGAGAATGATGAGTCGTGGGTATATTTTCTCTCCAACCTGCGCAGATGCTACAACCCTCCAGATGATTTACTGATTGTGAGTGACCAGCATTTGAGTATTAGGAATGTAATTCGAGCCGTCTACCCGAATGCATTCCACGAGTTGTGCTACCACCACCTTCAGAAAAATCTCACGCCTTACGGAAAGCACGTAGCCACTATCTTCCAAGCTGCAGCATATTGTAATCGACACGAAGAGTTCGACGATTTGTTCTCAAAACTGCATCAAGTGAGCCCCAACGGAGCTCACAGACGGCTTTCTGACATTGGACAGGAGAGGTGGGCTAAGTGTAAGTGTCCAGTCCGACGCTATGACTTCTTGACCTCCAATTATGCCGAATGTTTGAACTCTCGTATGCTATGGGCGAAGCGTCTTCCGATGCACTCAATGATTGAGATGTACCGTTTCATTATAGAGAAATGGACCGATCAGCATCGAGAAGAAGTTGCATCGAGAGATCATGAGTTGACAGAGAACGCATTGGAAAAACTTTCTTTATCCGTGCAATACGGTACCTGCCTTGCAGCTCGAGGTAACACCAGCACACATGTTTACAGGGTTGAAGCAAGAAATGTTTCTTATAACATTGATTTAAGAACCTGGACATGTACGTGCCGAGCGTGGGATTTAGATTTGATTCCATGTCGCCATGTTGTTGCCGCTATACGGTAACATGTTCAATTACTAAATATTGTTTGGTTGAACGAACTTTCATTTAGCTTAGCCTTTCCATATGTTGAAACTGTCGTCATATTCTTATTTAACAGGCATGCAGGTAACGATTTGTCTGTGTACGATTTTGTAAGTCGTTATTTCAAACAGGAGACATTAAGAGAGACTTATATGGAGCATATTAACCCAATACCGCATCCAGATGAGTGGGTTGTGCCTCCGGAGATCTCCGCAATCGTTTGTCTTCCTATGGATGAGGTGATGACATCCAAGGATCGTCGTTGGTGCAAGATCCAGTTCGTGTTCCCGTGGGTCCAGTTACACGAGCTCGAGCTAAGAAGTTCAAGGAGGATTTGGCAGGCTTGGTTCAAGACGTTTGGGATCAATAGTTGCTAAAGAAGTCCATTGGCGATGGCGTTTTAGACAGCCCAAGTTATGTTACTTTTATCATGTGCGAGTGGGCTCAAGTTTGAAGACTTGTTTTATTTTGAAGACTTTATTTATTTATTTTCGTTAGTTGAGTCCATTAGTGTTAGTCTTATTATTTTCGTTAGTTTGGGCTTGTTCAATTGACTAGTTAGTTGGGTTATTATTATAAGCTCATCCATTAAGTTGTTTCCTTCTTAGACTAGGTTTTGGTTTCGCCTGTATATAGGCCTCTTGTATGGACGCCGTTTTCATGACTTTGATTAAATATAACGTGAGTTTTATTCTCTCTTGAGAGTTTTCGAGTTCTTCTTGGTTTTGCCAAGTCGAGTTCATTATCCGGCGAATCAACGAGTCAATCATCCCTCGTTGTGTGTCATTCATCGTCTCCGAGTTGCTGTATCGTCCTATCGTTGAGTTTTAGGGATTTATTTTGCCTAATTCACTTGTGAGAAACAGATACAGAGGTTTTGGGATTTCCATCAATTGTATTTCTGTTCGAGTCTTCCGCGTGCATGTGCCGAAGTTCATATCATTTTGGCATCACGAGCCACGTTTTCGTATCCAGGTTCTTCGTGTCGTTATTTGTTTTTTTTCTGTCCAGTTTCGTCTTCATCTTCTGCGTCGTCTTTATCGTTTCTGTCCGTCGTGTTCTTCGTGTTCTTGTTCATCATTAAAAAAAAAAACATATCGTCCGATTTGTATCGAGTCTCGTCCGTGTCCAGTTTGTGGTTTATTTCCATAAATCGTTTCCATAACTTTCCATATAAATAGCCGTCCATATCCACTATATCTACTTTCCATACATACACGTCTATATCTTCCATATAAATTCTACCAAAATTCCTACCATATCTTCTATACCTAAAGGTATCATATCTACCATATTTATCCTAAATTTACCATATATAAATATTACCACATAAATCTTATTTCTTAAATATTAGCCAAACGGTTGAGAATTTGGGGTTTTTGTTGAAATTTTCGTGCATTAGGGCCGTGACGGTAGAGTACAAAATCGTCAAAAATTTCACTGTGAGCAAATTTTTCCATTGGGTTCCTTGGGTCGTTTAGAGTCTTTTGGAGCAGTTTCTGCGAGCACTTTTTCCGACTTTTGGTTGCGTGTCGTAGTGTTCTTCAGGTTTCTGGGGTCGTGTAGAGTCGTTGAGCACGTTTCTATGTAACGTGTTTTTGGGTTTTTAGTTTTCGTTTCTTCGTGTCTTTCTGTTCTTGTTGTGTTTGTGGTTGTTTCGTTGTTAGTTGGTGGTGAATTCAAGTGGTAGATTGAGGGGATTCGATTACTTGAGAGAGAATCTGAGTGGAAAAAGGCAAGAGTGGTGAGATTATTAGAGTGAAAAAAAAAGCCATAATTGAGTGATATACGAGTGCTGAGTGATTCATTATTGAGTGATACACGAGTGCTTGTGAGGTGGTGAGGATTCTGTTTTACTAACCATTGTTTTTTTTTTGTTGTTGTCAAGATGTCTAAAGATGATAAGCAGGTTGTAGATGAGGCGGATCAGGTTGTTGGTGATCCAAAGGTGAGGTTAATCCTGGAGGCACTTACATCAAAATTGGGGTAGATGCTAGATTCAAAGATGGAAGGGGTGTATGAAAGACTGTACCAGGTTGAGCAATCTCAGACTAGAGAGACCAATTCCAATCGTGGTCGTGGAGGCACAGGAGGACGAGGTGGCAGAGGACGTGGAGATCGAAGAGGCCGTCCTGAGTATGATGACTATGTGGAGGATATTGAGTTTGATGAAGATGATGAGGGCAGCTGGCATAGAGGCGGCGACAGAAACGCCCAAGATAACTACCTCGGCAACATCAAGATGAACATTCCCTCCTTCCAAGGGAAGAATGATCCGAAGTTGTACCTTGAATGGGAGAGAAAGGTGGAGCTTATGTTTGACTGCCATAATTATTCAGAGATAAAGAAAGTGAAGTTGGCAGCGGTGGAGTTTTCAGATTATGCACTTGTTTGGTGGGATCAGTTGGTGACGGGTCGGAGGAGAAACGGCGAGCCACCTATTGAGACTTGGCGTGAGATGAAGGCTGTGATGAGGAGGCGTTTTGTGCCTAATCATTACTACCGAGAGCTTTACAACAAGTTGCAGAGTTTGAAGCAAGGTAGTAGAAGTGTAGATGAATACTCAAGGAGATGGAGATAGCCATGATTCGAGCCAATGTTGTGGAGGAAAGAGAGGCGACCATGGCGAGATTTTTGGCAGGTTTGCAGTGGAACATTCGAGATAGAGTGGAGTTGCAGCATTATGTTGAGTTGGAGGACATGGTCCACATGGCCATAAAGATAGAGAATCAGCTCAAGAGGAGGGGTAATCAGAGACAGAGCCCGTCCAGTTGGAGGCAATTCCAGTCACCTTCTAGTGGTTCCTCATCAAAAGGGAACCAATGAAAAAAGGAGGCGCCGCCGACAGAGGAGAAGAAGCCGTTCTTTAAACCCCGAGTTGAGACTTCGAATTCAGCAAATCAGGCCAAGCCAGCAAACCCTGACAGCCGAAATCGAGATAAGAAGTGTTTCAAGTGCCAAGGATTTGGGCACATCTCGAGTGAGTGTCCGAATAGAAGAATCATGATCTTGAGAGATGATGGTGAAATAGTGACAGATGATGAGGATCGTGATCCTGATATGCCAGCTTTGGAGGAGTCCGATGAAGAAGATGAGGAGATTTTACCTCCTGTTGGGAATCTGTTCGTGACTAGGAGAGTTTTGAGTGCCCAAACTCAACCCGATGAGAGAGAGCAGCGAGAGAACCTCTTTCACACGAGGTGCCATGTTCGAGATAAGGTGTGCAGCGTCATTATTGATGGAGGAAGTTGCACGAATGTGGCTAGCGCAGACATGGTTGAGAGATTGGGGTTGATTGCGGTGAAGCATCCTAAGCCGTATCGATTGCAGTGGTTGAATGAGTCCGGCGTCATCAGAGTGGTGAAGCAAGTGAAGGTTCCTTTCCGCATTGGGAGGTATGAAGATGAAGTGTTGTGTGACGTGATTCCAATGCAGGCGAGCCATATCTTGTTGGGACGTCTGTGGCAGTTCGATAGGCTAGTTACTCATGATGGCTTCACCAACAAGTATTCCTTTGAGTATAAGCAGAAGAAGGTATCCCTTGTTCCTCTTACTCCTAAACAAGTTTATGAAGATCAAATGCAGATGCAAAAAGAGGCGGACAAGGTGAAGTCAAAAGAGTCGGTCGAGCCAAAAAAGGAGTGCGAGTTGGCGCATAATTCATTACTGGCTAGACCGAGAGATTTGAAGTGGGCTGTGAGGGAGGAGAGACCGATGTACTTGTTGTTGTACAAGGAAATTTTGCATAGTGATAACGATTTCTCTTCTCTACCCCCTTCTATTAGTTCTGTTTCGCAGGAATATGATGATGTCTTTCCCGACGAGATTCCACCAGGCTTACCACCAATTCGTGGGATTGAGCATCAAATTCATTTTGTTCCCGGAGCTTTCCTTCCAAACCGACCAGCTTATAGGACCAGCCCCGACGAAATGAAGGAGTTGGATCGACAAATCGGAGATTTGATGGCGAATGGGCGCGTGAGAAAGAGCATGAGTCCCTGTGCTGTTCTGGTTTTGCTCGTTCCAAAGAAAGACTCATCTTTGAGGATGTGCTGTGACTGTAGAGCCATCAACAATATCACGGTAAAGTATCGCTTTCCTATTCCTCGTTTAGATGATATGCTTGATGAGTTGTATGGTGCTTGTGTGTTTTCTAAGATTGATTTGCGTAGTGGGTACCATCAGATTAGGATTAAGGAGGGTGATGAGTGGAAAACTGCTTTTAAGACGAAACTTGGTTTGTTTGAGTGGTTGGTTATGCCTTTTGGTTTGACTAATGCACCCAGTACTTTTATGCGTCTTATGAATCATGTTTTGCGTGCTTTTATAGGTCGATTTGTTGTGGTTTATTTTGATGATATCCTCATTTATAGCAAGAGTCATGATGAGCATGTTGAACATTTAAAGGCTGTTTTGGATGCACTTAGAAAAGAGAAGTTATATGCTAACCTTAAGAAGTGTGTCTTTGGTACGGACAAGCTTGTGTTTCTTGGTTTTGTTGTTAGTGCACAGGGTGTACAGGTTGATGAAGAGAAGATACGAGCTATCCAAGAGTGGCCTACACCGAAGAATGTTGGGGAAGTTAGAAGTTTCCATGGACTTGCTAGCTTCTATTGACGTTTTGTACCATATTTTAGCAGTGTGGCAGCACCTTTGACGGAAGTTATCAAGAAGAGTGTGGAGTTCACGTGGGGAAAAGCGCAAGAAGATGCATTTCAGCTTTTGAAGCACAAACTAACACATTCCCCGGTACTATCTCTTCCTAACTTTTCTAAGTCTTTTGAGATTGAATATGATGCTTCTGGTGTTGGTATTGGTGCAGTTTTGATGCAAGCAGGAAGGCCTATTGCGTACTTCAGCGAGAAACTCAATGGACCGACGTTGAGCTATCCTACATATGATAAGGAGCTGTACGCGTTGGTGAGAGCCCTCAAAACGTGGCAACACTATCTGTGGGCTAAGGAGTTTGTTATTCACACAGACCATGAGTCCTTGAAGCATTTGAAGGGGCAGAACAAGCTAAACAAGAGGCATGCGAGGTGGATGGAGTTCATTGAGACGTTTCCTTACGTCATCAAATACAAGCAAGGAAAAGAGAATGTTGTGGCTGATGCACTTTCTCGGAGGTATGCCTTGATCTCTACTTTAGATGCTAAGTTGCTTGGTTTTTAGTGTCTTAAGAGCTTGTATGAGCATGATGATGAGTTTGGTGAGATTTATCGAGCATGTGAGCGATCTGCTAGTGGAGAGTATTTTAGGCATGATAACTATCTTTTTAGGAAGAATAAGTTGTGTGTTCATAAGTGCTCTATACGTGATTTGTTGTTGCTTGAGTCTCATGGTGGGGGTTTAATGGGACATTTTGGCATTGCTAAGACTTTGGCTGTCTTGCAAGAACATTTCTTTTGGCCTCATATGAAACGTGATGTTGAAAGAATTTGTGCTCGTTGTGTTACATGTAAGCAAGCTAAGTCTAGAGTTAACTCCCATGGTTTGTATACACCATTGCCTATTCCTACTGCACCTTGGATTGATATTTCAATGGATTTTGTGTTAGGATTGCCTAGGACTAAGCGTGGTTGTGATTCTATCTTTGTTGTGGTTGATTGGTTTTCTAAGATGGCACATTTCATTCCATGTCATAAATCTGATGATGCATCTCATGTAGCTGATTTGTTCTTTAGAGAGATTGTTAGATTGCACGGCATGCCTAGGACTATTGTTTCGGACAGAGATTCTAAGTTCTTGAGCTACTTTTGGAAGACTTTGTGGTGTAAGTTAGGTACTAAGCTTTTGTTTTCTACTACTTGTCATCCACAAACTGATGGTCAAACCGAGGTAGTAAATAGGACTTTGTCTACTTTACTTCGTGCTATAATTAAAAAGAATATTAAGTCTTGGGAAGAATGTTTGCCACATGTTGAGTTTGCATATAATCGTTCTGTTCATTCTGCTACTCAGTTTTCGCCTTTTGAGATTGTCTATGGTTTTAATCCTTTAACTCCGTTAGATTTATCTCCTTTACCTGCGCATGATTATACTGATCTTGATGGCCGAAAAAGGGCTGATTTTGTGAAACAGATTCATAAGAAGGCGAGGATGAACATCGAGCGCCGCACTGAGCAGTATGCTAAGCAAGCAAACAAAGGACGTCGCAAGGTGGTGTTTGAACCCGGTGATTGGGTGTGGCTGCATATGCGCAAGGAGAGGTTTCCAATGTAGCGGCGATCTAAGTTACTTCCTAGAGGCGATGGACCATTTCAAATTTTGGAGCGAATCAATGATAATGCCTACAAGTTGGACTTGCCCGGTGAGTATAATGTGAGTGTTACTTTTAATGTTACTGATTTGAGTCCTTTTGATGTAGGTGACGCCTTGGATTTGAGGACAAATCCTTCTCAAGAGGAGGGGAATGATGACATCAAGGATCGTCGTTGGTGCAAGATCCAGTTCGTGTTCTCGTGGGTCCAGTTACACGAGCTCGAGCTAATAAGTTCAAGGAGGATTTGTCAGGCTTGGTTCAAGACGTTTGGGATCAAGAGTTGCTAATGAAGCCCATTGGTGATGGCGTTTTAGACAGCCCAAGTTATGTTACTTTTATCATGTGCGAGTGGGCTCAAGTTTGAAGACTTGTTTTATTTTGAAGACTTTATTTATTTATTTTCGTTAGTTGAGTCCATTAGTGTTAGTCTTATTATTTTCGTTAGTTTGGGCTTGTTCAATTGACTAGTTAGTTGGGTTATTATTATAAGCTCATCCATTAAGTTGTTTCCTTCTTAGACTAGGTTTTGGTTTCGCCTATATATAGGCCTCTTGTATGGATGCCGTTTTCATGACTTTGATTAAATATAACGTGAGTTTTATTCTCTCTTGAGAGTTTTCGAGTTCTTCTTGGTTTTGCCAAGTCGAGTTCATTATCCGGCGAATCAACGAGTCAATCATCCCTCGTTGTGTGTCATTCATCGTCCTCGAGTTGCTGTATCGTCCTATCGTTGGGTTTTAGGGATTTATTTCGCCTAATTCGCTTGTGAGAAACAGATACAGATGTTTTGGGATTTCCATCAATTGTATTTCTGTTCGAGTCTTCCGCGTGCATGTGCCGGGGTTCATATCATGAGGTACGTTAGGTTGGGCGGCCAAAAGATAGTCGTGCACGGTCCGCAGTAGAAACTTTGGTGAGACGTCCCCAAGTATGCGGTAGGTGTCATGGAAGGGGCCACAACAAAAAGACTTGCACAGCATCCATCCCGTTCAGTGGTGTTGACTTGAATAACCCCTCTAAAGATATAGAAGAGGCCGAGGGAGAACAGGTAAGGCAAAGACGTTGGCCGAAGAAAAAGTGTAGCATTTGTCGTCTTGATGATCATGATGCGAGGAAATGTCCCTATCGTGAAACGTAAATATGTTTTTTTTTTGTTTAAGATGAATTTATGATTTGCATTAGGAGAGAAAGCATAACTAAATTCTCAATTTTGTTAATATTTGAATTTATTTTATATGTTATTTGAACTTGTTTAAGATGTGAGTGAGTATACTTAAATGAGGTTGAAAATAGCAGGTGAAAAAACATCACTCCCTGGATACCCACGGTGGGTAGCCCACAACGGCAGCCCACTATGGTGGCCATCGTGGGCAGCCCACGATGGTAGCCATCGTGGGCACGATGGTGAGCAGCCACCGTGGGCACAAGAACATGTGTGAATTTCATTTTTTGTTCGATTCCTTCTTCGATTTTGTTGTTTAGTGCTTCTATAATAGCTTATTTTTCAATTTAAAACTAATTAACAACATAATCCAAACACCCACACGTGACCTTAATCTTAGTAAATCAGATACTTCGTACGAACGTTGAAGTTAGTGATACATAACTATTATCAAGAGAATCTCGTCCTTATACCTATATTATATGATACATTTTGTTAATTCAATGATTAGTATTTCAATTATGTTACATTTCGTGCAAAATATAACTTATACTATACGTACAATATTGGGATTCTCTTGATAATGGTATGTATTACTAACTTCAACGTTTGTACGAAGTATACCTGATTTACTAATGAATTAGATGAAGGTCACGTGTGGGTGTTTGGATTATGTTGTTAAGTAGTTTTGAATTGAAAACTAAGCTATTATAGAAGCACTAAACAACAAAACCGAATAAGAAATCGAACAAAAAATGAAATTCACACATGTTCTTGTGCTCACGGTGGCTGCTCATCACCGTGCCCACGATGGCTACCATCGTGGGCTCCCCATCATGGGCTGCCCATCGTGGGGCTGCCCACGATGGCCACCATAGCGGGCTGCCATCGTGGGCAGCACACGATGGCCACCATCGTAGGCTGGGTTTGGTCATCATGGGTGTCCAGGGAGTCTTTTTTCACCTGCTATTTTCAACATCATTCTCACATCTTAAACAAGTTCAAATAAGTTCAAATATTTACAAAAATGAGAATTTAGTTATGTTTTTTCTCTCATAACGAACCCTCTACTCCTAATCAAAGTTGCAACAAATAACCTATACTTCTCAATGTATTTATCATCAATTGACACATTACGATGTGTCGATGTTAAATTGATGAGACGATCAACATACATAAGGGAGTATGAGCCACAATTTGTCCCGTCGGTCTGAATGAATTGCTCCTCCTCAAGCATATTAATCAGGAACGGAGGGTTTTTGAGCCTTTGCCTGTGGGAATTATGCTCCCAGTAACCTGATGCGAGAAACAATCGAGGTAAGAGATCGGTCACACACTGTAATTGCTCCTCGCACACGTTCGTGTCCCTGTGATGGATCATGGTCGAGTCATACAACTCGACAGTCCAATCCTTCAAACAAATGCATATCGTGATCCAATGATTCTCCCCGACATTGCACACTGTTATGATCTGTATACGACAAGGAACAATTTAACTATATTAAAAAAAAATTATAGTTAACTACAAATAAGAAATTATTTTAAAATATAATAACTTACATGGTTAGCTTGCCACCAAGTTGTTGCTAATTCACTTTCTGTGCCATCAACCATTTGTATAAGACCATCAGGTACGCGCCAATTAGTATGTAGTCTAAGCTCTCGAGGAATTTTTTTCTCCGGCCATTAGCATCAACATGGTACAAACTATCCCACTCATTTCGCAAAGAATTCTAGTAATACAACAAAAAAATTACATAAATCAAAAAGAATATTAATATAATCAAGAAATCAAGATTTACATAAGTCGAAAAGAAATACTTACATAGAAGCCAGTGCCGACTATAACGGTGGTTGCCTCACATACTTCATCAGCTGTCAACCTATCTAAATGTCTCACCTTGAATTCCATATAGTTTAGGTACAACTTTATCTCCTGCAATGTTATTTAATTTTGTTAGTTATAATATACAAATAAGTTTGAATTATTGTAATTTAAGATAGAATTGTACCTCTGCCCACATCATTTGTCGAGAATCCTCCAGACGATCAAAAACAGATTGCACAACAACGTGGTCAATCATCGGAATTGTGATTATAGCATCCTCTCCTGATTTTCTATGCTTCCTGTACATACGCTTCTACCTCTTCACGGCCTTTTGAATCATGGCAAAATAAGGCGACTGTATGGCGGCAGATGGTCTCGTCTTACGACGACCTTGCAAGCCCTCTCGCTCTGCCAATTTGTGATCTTGCTCAGCAGACTGCTCGTTAGAGGATGACGACCACTCAATATTAACAGGTGAAACTTGCCGTCTGGGCTGCTCATGTGTGGTGTCCTCTACAGTAGGAAAAAACGGCTGCTCCTGCTGGTACTCAGGCTGGTAGGAAATCTGCTGCTCATGTGGGGTGAACTCGGCAGTAGGAAAAAGGTGGCTGCTGTTGTCGTCGCCTGGAAACACTGACTGCTTCTGCCAGATAGGAGGTCGAAACATCGGAGGGTCGTACCGATGCAGCGGTCTACTGCTGTAGCCAAAGAACATCGGCTGCTGCTGCTGGTGGGCAGGCTGATACCCCCACGACTGCTCAGGTGGCTCGCTTCGGTGGGGTATAAGGTCAAAGGACTGCCCTAACAGGTGGTGCATTGGGTGCTCGGTACACTCAGAGAGTGGTGACTGTCCCGACTGTGCTGTCCCTGTAGAGATGCAGCTGCAGAGTGACGAGGCGGGTCCGGAAACCTCCGGTGTGTGCTAGAAACCTCTCCAGAGTGACGGTGTGGTTCAAGACTCCTCATGTGGCTCCCAACAGACTGTTGTGGAGGGCTCCTAGATCGTCTGTGTCTCGAACCGAAATACTCTTTCACCTGAGCAAAGAGCTTCCGGGAAAATGTAGCAAAGAAGCCCTTGTCAGACTCGCCCATCAAGACCGCCCTCAGCCGGCGATCGAAGTAGTCGTCTGTGTCGTCCTTCGCGTGGTCAGGACAAGGACGTCTGTGGACATAACACACTTTGTCTTCGGATCTCTCCTGATAGACCGGCTCTGCTGTCTCAGCTGTATGTACTTGTGGTGGTGGTGGGGTGTTCTGTCGGCGTCGTTTTGGGATTTTCTGTGCCGACGAGGTCGGTTTAATTATCTTTCCTACCACCTCCGCAGCCTTCGCCAAATTTCCCTTCTTTTTCACCTTTTTCTGTATTCTTCTCTGTTAATTTTTTCGAAGGTTCCTAGTGTACATGATACACCGAGTCAAGACTGAACCAATACAGCTCGTCCATGTCTTCTGCGAGAATAGGCATCGTGTTATGTATGACAAGATCCTAAACAAGTTATGTAAAATTATTATTAAATCACAAATTAAACATGTAATATAAATGATAAAATATTATAAAAATAAAGGCAAGGCACGTACCTCTCTCTCGAAGAAGGTGCTGAAATTTGCTTTAAAACATCTCGTAGTCCACATAAAACATCGAGGAACTCTAACGGTGGCTGATCGGGTTCCACAGTTCCGTCCCAACAGTGGAATACACTCGTAAGACCAAATTTGTAAAACCCAAATCGGTCCGTAAAAGTGTTAAGTTCCAATGTCACATTGGTTGGGATTCTTGGCGGTGTTGTTGATGTAGTAAGTGAATACCTGATATGTGTAATCACCCCACGAAAATTGTTCCCAACTTTTCGGATCCTCAACTAATGCCCATGCCCATTCCTTGACATCTAAATTATGGTCCCGACACAGGAGAAATCGGTAGTAAAGTAAGAGCTTAGCTACCTTCACATAGTCTTTGAGGTTGTCTCCCAACTCTAAATCTTTAAACATATTATGCATTTCTATAACTTTAGTTTTGCGGCCTTTGAATACTCTATAGAAAAGACTGTCAGGCCGGAGAAGATGTCTCGCATTTAGGTCGAAATTTGTCCTTCCGAAATTCAATCCAGTAATGCACGCATAGTCGCGTGCTGTGAAGCGGAGGGTTCGCCCGGAAATTTGGAACCACGTCTCATTCGCGGGGATCTCACTACCCCTCAACTGACTGGCCAATAAGTGATGTAGGGCACTGTTTGTACTTCCAAGCCTCTTATGTTTAATGAGACGACCAACAATTTCCGCCATAAATTCATCATACACTTCTTGATACCGTACTGGATTGCGCGTGAAATGTTGAAATACCTTCGTTATTTCTTTAAATAGGATCTCACGACAATATATATTTATTAATTTGTTATGATGATGCAATCCGAGTCTCATCCAATCACAATCGGGCTGCAATATAAACATATAAACTATAAGGAAAGAAGTTCGATCGCTCAAACCAACAAAATCACAAAATTCAAAGCCTATAAAACAGTGCCTGGACACCCACGATGGGGATGCCCACGATGGGGCAACCCACGACGGGGGTGCCCACGACGGGGTGTGTCCACGATGGGGCTTCCCACGATGGGTGCCATCGTGGTTACATAAACACCCACCGTGGGCAGCCCATTTTTCACATTCAAACCCCAATTATTATCAATAAATCTTTGATATAACACTTCTAATGCTCATAAAATCAATACATTGTTCTCATATTCAATAGATCGAACATAAACACACACTTAGAAGCATATATTTTGCAAATCCAAAATTCAATTTCGTGTGGAATTATAGCACTAACCGGTGGTTCGTTGACGACGAGTCGTACTTCCTCCTCGCCGGAGGTAGATGTCGACGCTCTTGACTCCCCATCGTGGTCGGATTGATCACTCATATTGTCGTCGTGTGTGTGTGTGTGGCCGCCGTCGTGTGTGTGTATCGACGGTTGAGGGAGAGAGAGAGAGATAGAAAGTGATGTGTGGTGGGGTGGGAAGTGGGGACCACATGATAGGGTTTTTTAATTTTTTTTTTATCTTTTCTTATTTGTTTATTAAAAGTAAGGGTATTTTAGTCTTTTAAGTGATTTTGGTATAGAAAACTTATGCCCTTATAAAAGAGTGTAAAAAATTTCTACCTTTTATCAAAAGGTATTTATAAAGAGTTGCCCCTGATAGTAATGATAAAAAAAATTGGAAATGGCAGGGTAAGCTTTAGAAGTGTAAGACCGTTTGAAATTAATCTTTTATTATATTATTCTATGCATAATTAGCAAATATTTTATTATACTCGTTATGGATTTTAGAACTTATCAAATATTCTTATATGATATGGTTTATTTAATATTTTATTAATTAAACTTATTATATAAAATAGGCATACCAAGTGAGATTTGAGAATTAAAGTATATTTCAATACATAATTTAAAAACCAAATCTAATATTAATTTTGGGGTAAAATCTTTACCTTCAAATTTGATACTAATTTTGGGGTAAAATTTTTACCTTAAATATTTATGGGTTCTAAGATTTGAGAATTAGATTATTAAAATATATTTGATATTATATTGATTTTTAATTCAGAAAATTTGAGAATTTAAATAAATAGAATGGAGAGATCTGAGGCGTGCCACATAAGATAGAGTCGTTTTCGTTTATATAATAACTAGCGTGTAGCCCGTCGAAAATCGACGGGAAATTATTATTTAGTAAAATTATAGTAATAAAATATTGTCCATTAATTATTTTTAAGTTTTACATTTTGTGTGAGTTTTGTGGCCGAGTTTGATATCGACTTGTCTACCCCCATGGTTGAAGGTCGGAATCCTCCCGTCGACTACAATTCTGAAAAAGTTGAACTATCGGTTTGGAAAGACCCGTCTACCCTTATGGTTCTAAGTGTGAATCCTCCCATTAAGTTGAACAGTTGTAATTGAAACGACCAGTCTACCCCATGGTTCAAGGTCAGAATCCTCCTATCGACCACGAATATGAAAAAGTTGAACCGTCAGTTTGGAATCGACCCCTCTACCTTACGGTTTCAAGTCAAAATTCTCCTGTTATGTTGAACTGTCGTAACTGAATTGACCCGTCTACCCCACGATTGCAATCAGAATCAGCCCGTTGACCATGATCTTAATTTTTGTGGACAAAATAAATGAATGAAAAGTGCACGAAATAAATAGTTTGTATAATAGGATTTAATAAGTGGTCATATTAAATTTTTAATAAAAAATAAAATTATTTATTTGATCAACCGATTAATTGGGCCTCATTTTTATAGACAAAATCGATGTGGGACAAAAATATATTTGGCTCTCAAAGAAATTGCCCCTTGTCGATTTTATATGAGAATTATGATGAATCATTTTGACAGCAAATATTTCTTTGACTCCTATTGATTTAGATAATTATGAGAATTGTTGTGATTTATTTTGGCAGCAAATATCTCTTTGTCCTACATTAATTTACAGAAAATATTTAGAAAAAATAATGATTTTCGTTTTGTATCTAAAAAAATTTACTCATATAATGAAAATTATAACTATTTAGTTGCCCAATTAATTGATTGGATGAATTAAATTGCAATAGACGGAGATTGGATGAATTAAATTACAATAGACGGAGATTGGTTTAAAAAGCGATGTGAATATTTTTCTAAATAGATAGGATTAGTAATTAAGTATACGTAAAGATACAAATTAATAAATGTTATATTAAGTTCTAAAAAATAACATATCTATTAAGATAATCCAAATTAGAGAATTAAAATAAATTTGAATTTTAGACGTTATTTATGAAGCTCTAACGAAAAAATAATATTACTTCGTTCACATAAATGACGATATAGATTTTTGGATTGTAATTTTAATTATTATTATGGAACTAATATATTGCGATTATTTTACTATAGAAAATTGAAGAATTTAGGAATGGAGAGATTATTCAATTATACAAATTAATAAATGTTATATTAAGTTCTAAAAAATAACATATCTATTAAGATAATCCAAATTAGAGAATTAAAATAAATTTGAATTTTAGACGTTACTTATGAAGCTCTAACAAAAAAATAATATTACTTAGTTCACGTAAATGACGATATAGATTTTTGGATTGTGATTTTAATTATTATTATGGAACTAATATATTGCGATTATTTTACTATAGAAAATTGAAGAATTTAGGAATGAAGAGATTATTCAATTATTTGTATGTATATGCGGATATTTTAGCAGTTTGAACGAGGAACTCACATTTTTACAAATTCCCTATTTCAGTATTTTGAAATAATTAACTTGAATATTGCACTGTAATACCAATATATTATACACATATTTGAAGATTTGAAGATTCTATATTTTTATATATGATAGATATTGATTTTGAATATTTGATTTTGTTAAGATTTTATTTTTATTTCATATATTATATAGAATAGAATATAATAAATATGATAAATATTGATTTTAAATTTCTGAAAATTTTAGAATTTAGATAAATCAGAATAGAGGGATGTAAAGGATGTCACATATAATAGAATCGTTTTCATTTATATAATAAATAAATAAATAGATGATAAATAGATAGATAGATAATCTTATTAATAATAGGAAAATAAGCGGTGCTCCCTCTACGGTGCTCTGTTTCAGTTTCTTTGATTCTGATAATTTTGGCATTATTAATTCATAATAATACATATGTATTACATATTATATTCATATAATAATTTCTCATGTCTCACATGTATATCTATTATTATTATATATCTTTATATCTTATTTATCACACTTTTTTAAAGCTTTGTGTAATATTAATTCATAATATTAATATTATATACTATGTCTCAATTCTTAATAGATACATATCCTCAATTTTTAAATACAATTTATATAATCAATTTTCATTCTTAATTATTTGTTTAATAATTATGAAAAAATATAAATGATTTTTTAAGTTTGTCTACAAATAGCGACAATAATTAAATTTAGAGTAACACAATAAACAAATTAGCATTTAAGAGGCTAATAGAAATTTTGTAATCGAAAATCTCTACGAAAACTAAATAAATATATCTAATCAACATATCGACATGAAATTCTATGTATCTTTCATTCATATTTTCCTAAACTCTTCGATTAGTGCCTGCTAAAAATACTACTCATATCACATTAAATCTAATGTATGAATAAATATCTAAATAAAGAAAAAAAAACAATCCTAAAAATGTAAATATATTTTTATCGGCTTTTGGCTAAGATTAGAGATATCAATTTACCATAAACCAACGAGACAATTCAAATAGATATAAAAAGAATATTTTTTACTAAATTTAGTCAATTGTAGTATTAACTTTGTGAAGTTCAGATTTTTGTCGAGTACTATTAGGCAACAGGTTTGCGACTGTTATATACAATAAAGTGTAGAAAAATTTTAAACAAATTTAAATTTGAAAATACATAAATTCAAACCAACAAGACGATTCAAACCAGTGAGATAATTCAAATAGACATTTTTTTTTGTAAATGTAAATATATTTTTCTCGGCCTTTGGCTAAGATCAGATATATCATTTTATCATCAACCAACAAAATGATTCAAATAGACATAAAAAGAACTATTTTGACTAATTTTGGTTGATATTATCTTTGTAGTTTTCAGATTTTTATCGAGTACTCCCCAACAGGTCTGCGACGAGTATATACAATAAAGTCACAAATTTAATGGAGATGTAGAAAAATTCTAAACAAATTTAGATTTGAAAAATAAAGAATGAAAATGCAAATATATTTATCTCGGACTTGGGCTAAGATTAGAGAAATCAATGTACTATAAACCAACGAGACGATTCAAATAGACATAAAAAAAGATTTTTTGCTATTTTAGTTAATATTAACTTTGTAGTGTTCAAATTTTTATCGAGTGCTATTACCCAACAGGTTTATGACGAGTACAAATAATAAAGTCACTATTTTAATCGAGATGTAAAAAAATTCTAAACAAATTTAGATTTGAAAAATACATGATGAATAAGTATCTGGTTTATTGTCATTCATAATTATTAATTTTGATACGTGAAATATAATTAATTTACTAAGTTTGATTTATAATTAACGTAAACAACATAACAACTTCTAAATAAAATATAAAACTATATTTATATAGAAGTCAGCCTCCGGAGAAAAACAAGTTTCTTCAAAGTTATAATGGTGTGATTGGTTTTTGTTGTTTACAAGATATTTGTATTTCTTCCCTTACTTTCATTGGTGAAATAAAATAGTACTCCCTTCGTCCACGAATCACATCCCTACTTACCCACTTTTATTTGTCCATGAATCAAATCCCTACTTACCTTTTTATACAACTATACCCTCATACTTTTTCTTTATTTACTATCATTTACCATTGATGGTCCCACCTCACAACAACTTTATTCCTACTTTTTGACCATCACAACAATGTTATTCCCACTTTTTGGTCAATACCACTACCTTTTTGTCATTACCACTGTTTTTTTGTCATTATTTTACTATCCCTACATTCTAACTTTTACCCCACTCAAAATAACTTTATCAGTTTTCTTATTTTCCGTGTCGAAATTCAAATGGGGATATGATTCATGGACGAAGGGGGTACTATTTACGAAAAATTTATTTTTAAAATATATTATATAAATGAAAATATAAAATTATTTCCCGTCGGGTAAATAATACTACCTCCGGTCCCCAAGTCTTTTCCTATCTTTCCTTTTGGGATGGTCTCCAAGTTTCTTCCTAGCTACTTTTGGACACTACCTTACAACAAATTATTATTTCTTACCCTTACTTTATCAACTTATTTACCTAAAATACTATATATGGCCTATCACTATCTCAATTAATTAATATATCACTACCCTCAATGTGGGACCCTTTCTCCACTCTAAACAAATTCAATCATTTTTTCTCTACTTATAACTAACTCAACAACTTTTTCCTTAATACCCGTGCCACTTCCTCCTAGGAAGAGACTTGGGTACCGGAGGTAGTAATAGATACTCCCTCCGTAATTGTATAAAAGCCCCAGTTTGACTGGGCACGGAGATTAAGAAAATCTGATAAAGTGTGTTGGAGTAGGGTAAAAGTTATAAAGTAGGGGTATTGTTAATAGAGTGGTTAGTTTGTTAATAAAGTAAGTGTGGTGTAGTAATTTAAAAGTAGGTGTGGTTGTAGCAATTTAAATGAGTTAGTTTCATTTACCGTTAAAAATGCTCGACTATATTTACCGTTAAACATGCGCGAATATTTTTACTGTTCGATATGCTCGACTGTATTTACTGTTAAATATGCACGACTATATTCAAGGCCTCAAATTCTTAATTACTGTTAAATATCCTCAACTATCTTCACTGTACAAAAAAAAATTAAGCAAAGAAAACCGTTTGGAGATGAATAAAAAAAAGAATACAGAGAAATAAAGGAACATTGATCTGCCAAGCTATTAACATCAAAATGGAGGGAAATTTCATTCATTAATTTCAGTTTGGAGGGAATACAAGCCAAAATGTGAATGGAGGGAAATTTGAAGCTACATCTACTGACTGCTATAAATACTCACTGCACTCACTGAAATTGCAGTCATTACAGTTATGCAAAACAGAAAATTCTCCAAAATAAATACAGAGATCAATCCCAAAAAAAAACATGCTTGAACCCAACAAGCATAAGCATAATCTGACAGAGGTAGAAATGAATAATTTGGCTGCCTATTTTCTCCAAAACAGCAGCAATTTGAAGCTCAAATATGGAGCCAAAAAGGAGGCAGCAAAGATGTGGCAAGTTGATGTCAAAACAGTTTGGAAAAGCTGGACAAAAACTCTACTGCAGAAACAACTACAACAGCCCCTGCATATCAAATCAATGAAGAAAGGATCAGTGAAAGGCACAAAAAAAGTTCTCGATGATGAAATGGTGAAAAACTTATCAGTTTTGCAGAGATCAAGCATTAAGAAGTTTGCATTGAATACTGGAGTCAGTACATTTGTTGTTCAAAGGCTGCTTAAAGAGAAGAAGGTAAACCCTCATACCAATGCTATAAAAAGCTTTCTAACCCCTGCAAATAAGCTTGCTAGGCTCAAATGGAGCCTAAGCATGCTTAGTTGCATCAGCAGCAACGGTAGAATTTTTTTCCAGCCAATGTACAATGTAATTCATGTTGATGAGAAGTGGTTCAACATGACAAAAACTACACAAAGATACTATGTAGTGAATGGTGAGAAACCAGCATATAGAACATGCAAAAGCAAGCAGCACATTGAAAAGGTCATGTTCTTATGTGGTGTTGGAAGGCCAATCAAAGATTCTGATGGCAATCAGATTTTTGATGACAAAATTGGTATTTGGGCATTCACATATGAGGAACCAGCAGCAAGAAATAGCAAGAACAAGCCTAAAGGAACAATGATCACAAAACCAATCAATGCTATCACAAAACCTGTCATGAAGAATGCATTCTTAAATTGGGTAAGTGATCAGTGGCAATAAGCTATCAGATTTTTCTGCATGATCATCATTTAGCCTATGCTATCAGATTTTCATGCATGATCATCATTTAGCAAGCAATTTCACCCATCATATATCAATGCAGCTTGTTCCAGCAATAATAGCAAAATGGCCAGCAGGCATCAGCAAGAATATATTCATACAGCAGGATAATGCAAGGCCTCACATCACCAATGATGATCCAGAATTTCAAGCACTAGCACACTCACATGGATTCAACATCACATTGATCAATCAACCACCAAAATCACCAGACTGTAATGTAAATGACTTGGAATTTTTCAGAGCTATTCAAACTCTAAAGGATGAGAAGAATGTTACTACTGTGGAAGGTTTGGTCAACAATGTTAAGGAAGCATTTGAATCTTTTGAAAGTGAAAAGCTCAATGATGTTTTCCTAACTCTACAAGGCTGTCACAAAAGAGATCATCAAATTAAGAGGCTGCAATGACTACAACACACCACATATGGGAAAGGAAGCATTGAAGTTGCAAGGAAAACTACCAGATGTTCTTGACATTGAGGTTGATGCAGTAAAGGAAGCCCAAGAGTATCTATCACTTCATGAGGTTGAACATCAGACTTTCCTTGAAATGGATAGCATAATAGAAGGAATTGGGGAGGTGGCATTGGATGAAACAGAGCCTTGAATACAGTTTGGAGTAGTAAATGCAATTTTTTTGGTAGGGGTTTACAGGGACAAACAACAGATATAAACCCAGTCTCCTAATGTTGTTTGGAATGTAAATGGTCTCATGTATTCAAGCTGTAGTCTCAGCACTTTGAATAGATAAAGTTTTTGCATCATAGAGTGTTTACTTATTCATTTCTGCTCCAAAACTAGGTTTGTAAGAACCTAGTGGTTGCATCAATGAAATTAGTGTGTAGTATCATATCTATCAGTTTATACATATAAGAAATTCATCATTTCATGCAGAAGGCATTGGATGAAACATATAGGATCAGAATTAATTGAATTCATCATTTCAGCAGACTAGACAACATTTCATAATCATATCTATCAGTTTATACATATGAGGAATTCATCATATAATGCAGAAGGCAACAAAGGTAACATGTAGGATCAGAATTCATGGGAATTCATCATTTCTGCAGACTAGGCAACATTTCATAATTCACAGAAGCCATCGAGCAATTAGTCACAGAAGTCATCGAGCAATTAGTCACAACAACCAAAGGTATCACCAGCCACCCCCACAGCACAAAACATAAATCAAACAAGGCATCACCAGCCACCCCCACAACATTAACATAAAATTAAGAACAGAATCACCTAGGTTAGGTTTTCAGAAGCCCAAGCCAGGAGTTCTTCCGTTAGAAAATGCATCATTAACTCCGACACGGTCAGAATCACCGGTGGCGTCTCAGAAGATTCTGGCACCGAGCCCCTTTCATCTGCTGACAAGGGCGGCGTCTCTGAAATTTCCGGCACCGCGGGAGAGGGTGGAGTTGAAGCCTCTCCGTCCGTGGGAATGGATTCAGAAGCGAGAAAATTCCGGCACCGAGAGAGATGGTTGGCAGAAGCGACAGAGCAATGTTCCGGCACCAAACACGACCGTGTGGCGTCGCAGAAATAGCAAGAATAGGCCCTCTTCGCCGGCACGGAGCACGTGAGATCTGTAGATCTCTGCAGCCTCGCAAAAAATCTAACGCGGGTCGCACCAGATCTAGGGTTCTCATCCTCATCGGACCATTCATCATCGGTCGATTCGAACACAGCTTCAGGGGAATCATCGTGATTCATGACGAAAGAGAGGTGTGGATCGACAGAGATTACAGAGAGGTGTGGATGGAGAGATGGATCCAGAGATGGATCGCGAGAGAGAGAGAGAGAGAGAGAGAGAGAGAGAGAGAGAGAGGGGAGATGATACAGCCGTCTAGGGTTTGGAGAGTGAGCAGACAAATGGATCGAGAGAGAATGAGAGATGATAACACTTGGGCTTGGATCGAGTAAATTGGATTTGGGTTGCCAAATGGTGCCCAAATTCAATAAATTAGCAGTTGGTTAATTAATGGGGGTTGTGTAATTAGTGGATTTTTAATGGTTGGAATGTGGGATCCAAGTGGCAAAGGGTAATTATTTGGTAGAGAAATAATGATATAATTGGAAGAAAGTCAAAACAGGACTTTTATAGAATTACGGTGGGAAAGCGTGAAATAGGGCTTTTATACAATTACGGAGGGGGTAGATAGAAAGATTTGGGTAAAGATGGAGAATTATTTTGCAATTGGCCTAGGTGTAAAAAGTTTATTAGGTAGTAGTAGTAGTACTAGCCCGATCTTTGAATTGTCATTTGGTAAAACAGATTTCAACTCTCTCAAATTCCCAATCTCCCCTCTTCTCTCTCTCTAGGGTTTTACTTTCAGCCGATTTATCGAGAAATCTCTGACTCGTCGAATCTCTTCCATCAAAATGGTAAGCAATCACGCCGCCTAATTTTCGATTAGCTTCTGCCAATTCATTTTTCCGGCTCAATTGTGGATCTCGTGGTATAATTTTGGCGATTCATTGTTTCGATTTTGCAGGGTGATGGAGGGGGCAGCTTGGAGGCAAAAATTGAGGCGCTGTTGAATGTGGAGAAGCAGATGAGGCAAGTAGGCGACGTCGCCGGCACACGGAAGGCCGTCACTGATATTGTGCAGCTCTGCTTTGATGCCGGCGCCTGGCAAACACTCAATGAGCAGATTCAGCTCATTTCCAAGCGCCGAGGACAGTTGAAACAGGTTCCGTTGATGTATCACACTGTTTATTTTGCCGTTTCTTACGTTGATGTTTGTGTAAATATAGTTGAGTTTGATTTCGTTTTTGCATTTTAATCTCTGTTCTGGTTTTTTGTTTGCTGAAGCTGAGTCGATTTGGGCTGTCTTTAGTCATATACATATACGAAGAGGCCAGAATTTCCTTTTTTTTGTTTTCTTTTGTTTCTAAACTATTTTGGTTTTAGCAAACATCAAACCTTTGCCCATCTTGTTCATTTCGGTGGAGGCTTGATGAGCTGGTAGTCACTCTTATGCATTTCCTACTGCTCTGAGTTCTGTTTTTGGGTTCAACATTTGTTTATACAAATAGAAAACAGCTGTATGGGTGAGAATGTTGTCGACCCTGTACAACTCCGATATAACATAATACTTGATGTTGCTGGGGCCTTTTTTGCATGAAGTTTGTGGTGATAATAATTGAACTTTCTTCTTGGCTGATGCAGGCTGTACAATCCATGGTGCAACAAGCAATGCAATATATTGATCAGACTCCAGATCTTGATTCTAAAATTGAGCTTATCAAGACACTTAATAGTGTCTCGGCTGGGAAGGTGATTCATCTGCAGAATTTTCTTCCAATTTATCTGTATTTTGAAGACTTGATGTATATTGTATTGCTCAAATTGCTGACAGATTTATGTTGAGATTGAGAGAGCTCGCCTTATTAAGAAACTCGCAAAGATTAAGGAAGAACAAGGACTTATAGCCGAGGCTGCAGATTTAATGCAAGAAATTGCTGTCAGTTGTTTTTCACTTATGCTCTAGTCTTGCAGTAGGTTTATGTACTACTTCAGCAGTCCTTACAGATTTGCATTTGTGTCACAGGTGGAAACATTTGGAGCCATGGCAAAGACTGAAAAAATAGCTTTCATACTTGAGCAAGTAAGTTAATTTTCACTTTTTTTCCTCAATTTATTATGGCTGCTTGGCATTTGGTTAATGGCTAAGGCGTCCTGTTCTTTCACTATGTAGGTCCGTTTATGTTTAGACCGTCAGGACTATGTCCGTGCTCAAATACTCTCACGAAAGATAAGTCCTAGAGTTTTTGAGGCCGATAAGTCAAAAGACAAGAAGAAGCCCAAAGAAGCTGAAAGCACTGTTGAAGAGGCTCCTGCTGATATTCCATCGCTGTTGGAGTTGAAGCGGATCTACTACGAATTAATGATTAGGTATCAACCATCTTTAGTTTGTCCATTTTTGCCAGTGGGATGTTCTAGTAAACATGCTACACTTATAATTCATGAATATGGTGGACGTTCACCAGATATACATAGTCAAACAAACAAAATTATCGAATACTGATTTTATTGCATGCTTTAGCCATTACTGCTATTGTGGGTTCAATATTCAGAGCATAGTTTATTTTCATTACAATGGTATTTGAAGTCAATCTTCAGTCACTTATTTCATGACTAAAGCTTGAAATTTGTAATACGTCCATTTTTCTGGCATCTTTTAAAAGTTGTGCCTTTTCTATCTGGAGTGGAAGTGTGGATGTTGCAGATCGAGGAATTTTTATTGACTACTTCAGTAACTGGAAACAAGATTGATTGCTTTGAAGTGTTAATCTTCTGTAGTGGAGCATATATAGTTAATTAGACTGAAAGACTTATAAAACGCAGTCGGATAGATATCTATAGGTCAAGTGCATATCTTTCAGGTTTTTCTCGATGACTCCAAAATAGTCTCTCAAACTTTTGGGTTATGATTTCTTTTCATCTTCCTCCCAAAAGTGGAACTATCTATATCATGTGTATACACGAGTATTGTTTGATTGAATGTCATCTTTTGTAGATATTACTCACACAACAATGATTACCTCGAAATATGCCGATGTTACAAGTCAATATATGAGATCCCTTCTGTGAAAGAAGACCCAGCCAAGTGGATGCCGGTATGATCT
This sequence comes from Schizonepeta tenuifolia, assembly GCA_029490685.1. NCBI lineage: Eukaryota > Viridiplantae > Streptophyta > Magnoliopsida > Lamiales > Lamiaceae > Schizonepeta > Schizonepeta tenuifolia. The sequence continues at coordinate 23,595,943 of CM055958.1, forward strand.
TTTGGTTTCCTGAGTGCTTTCTCTTTTAGCCACTTATTATCATTTGTAGGAAATATAAATGTCTCGTGATTCGTATGGTTTCTGTTCTGTGTTAATTTTTATCATATTTTCTGCAGGTTTTGAGAAAAATATGCTGGTATTTGGTCTTGGCTCCTCATGATCCAATGCAATCCAGCCTTCTTAACTCAACCCTTGAGGATAAGAACCTGTCAGAAATTCCTCATTTCAGGTTAGCTATTTCTACTTTTAATGGTTTCTCTCTTACTTTTGTCTTCATATAGTTATGATATAAGTCTATCTTAATATTAGGTTGCTGTTGAAACAACTGGTTACCATGGAGGTTATTCAATGGACAGCTCTGTGGGGCACATTCAAAAATGAGTTTGAGAATGAAAAGAACATGCTTGGTGGTTCTTTGGGTGAAAAGGCAGCTGAGGATTTGAAACTCAGAGTAATAGAACATGTAATGCTCCTATAAACCAGTTCTTTATGCCTTGTGATTCATTCACCTTTTCTAATGATATAAATCTTATGTTGTTTACATCGGGTTTAGATATATTTACTTCTATGCGTTCATATAAGTTATATAACTGAGAGACGGTATTTCTTGCAGAACATCCTTGTGGTCTCTAAATACTATTCGCGGATAACCTTGAAGAGACTTGCAGATCTACTGTGCCTCACTGTCCAGGTTATTCTGCATTCTGCTTAGACATCTACATTGAGCTGGCCTTTTCCATCTTCCGGTTGTGTTGCCTATGATATATCATATGTCTCTTAGATATTGTGTGATGGCTACCCCAAATTTTGATTTGATATGTGATAAGCTGATTTCCAAATTTTCTTAGAAGTTAAAACCAGACCTAACATATGAAATGAAGTTTATTGAGCTTCAAAAGATTCTTTTTAGTTTAGTTTCGTTGCCTTGCCTTTCTGCGAATGAAGTATCAACGTGGCAAATCTGAATAATTTAATTCTGCAGTTTTGGATCGGTGAATATATTGTGAACAAAAACATCATCTCATCATTAAAAAAATATAGGGTTTATATATTGAGCTATATGTTTACTAAAATCTTGTAACTGATTCTGAATATTCTATAGCATGTGATGGTATCCAGTTTCTCTATGATGTTCCAATACGTTACTCCGCTCTGTTTCTTATCACAGGAAGCAGAAAAGCATTTGTCGGACATGGTTGTCTCGAAAGCACTGGTGGCAAAGATTGACAGACCTCAGGGGGTGATCTGTTTCCAAGCAGCCAAGGACAGTAACGACATTTTGAATTCATGGGCATCGAACTTGGAGAAGCTGCTCGACCTCGTGGAGAAGAGTTGCCACCAAATCCACAAGGAGACAATGGTCCACAAAGCTGCGCTGAGTTTGAAAAGTTGATGATGAGGAATCCCTTTTTTTTTTTTTTTTTTGCTCTTGTTTGAGCTTTTTTTGCTGGTATAGACCATCATTGTTACATCACCCCTTCTGTCTTCTTTGACATTTAAGTGGTTCTATATCAACTTCTTTTTAGCGTTTCTACTTGTCAACTGATTTATTGCTTATTTAAGACTTATAATGGAGATCGGTATCGGATTATTTGTATCATTGTATGCTTTAATTGTCTAGAGGTTGATTTTACAATCAACAGATACTTGATTGAGTATAAATCTATACTAATGTAAAGACTTGTTTTGAGTATAAATCTTTACTAATATAAAAAGTCTTGTTTTACAAAATTTGTTTTGCTTAAAATATCTTTACAATATATCTAGATTAAGGGTAATAAAGTAATATAATATATTCATTAATTGAGAATCAAATTTACCTTAGTTATATCTTTTTTAATTAAATTGATTTTTAATAATAATGGATTCTCTAATCATGTTTTCTATTTTTCTTTTTGTTACCTTGTCCATTTTATTTTTTAATTTCTATTATGAAGTAGCTATGGATATAGGATTAATAAGTTAAAAGAAGATTAAATAAGAACTAACATTATACTATAAATCATACTTATATCTTTTTTTAGGATATCTTCTATCACTATGTATAGTAATAACATGTGTGCTCTAATATATAAATGTATTAAAAAATACTCCCTCCATCCCACGAAAGATATTTATCTTTTCTTGACGTCCCACGAAAGATGTCCCTTTTCTACTTCAGAAAATAATTATTGCATTCACACTGATTTTATATTTGCATTCATACTGTTTTTACATTCTTTATTATTTATTCACACTACTTTTACATTCTTTATCAATAAAATATTCAACTAAATACACCTACTACCTTTATTCTTAATCTTCGTGCTGAAAAGAAAAGGGTCATCTTTCATGGGCGGAGGGAGTATCAATTTTATTTAAATTTAATCGTTTAATGAGTATGAATTATTTGAGATGTAAACTCAAGTAGCATAGTGATACTAATGAAGACATACATTTAATCAATTTCAACTATTTAGAATACTTTAAAAGAGTTGTATTGATTTATTTTTATTTAATGACAACTTTTAGTATTTCAAATAACATACTCCATCCGTCACGAAAAAATGATCTACTTACCACATTATCTTTGTCCACAAAGAAATACTCCATCCGTCCCACTCTAGTTGTCATAGTGTTTCTGGACACGAGAATTAAGAAAAAAAATAATTATGGGTAGAAAGTGTGTTTAGTGGAGTTATTAAAGTAAAAAAGTAGGTAGAGAGAGTGAATAGTGGAATAAAGTGAGTAGAGAGAGAAGAAGAATAGTGAATGACACAGAAAATGATGAGAAAAGTAGGTTGAAAGGTGTAAAATGAGTGTAATTAACCAACTAATTATTTCTATAAAAAGAAGTATGACAACTGGAATGAGACGCCCGAAATAAAAAGTATGACAACTGGAGTGGGACTGAGGGAGTACCTTACTCCACTTTTTCACTTACACAAGTGGGACCATATTTAATTCCCAACCATTTCTTCTTCCATTCACAACAAATGTGACCTTTATTGTACTGGCAACAACTTTAATTTTATTTTACCTTTTCTCACTCACAATAAGTGAGACCTTTATTATACTAACGATAAATTATAATTCCAGTTTACTTTTTTCACTTTCAAGAAGATGAACCATAATTTCATTCACAATAACTTTATTAGCTTTCTTAAAACTCGTGTCGAGCACACAATGGAGCATTTGTTTGTGGAAAGAGAGAGTATGTACAAAAAATGAATAAAAAGAAAACCTTAATTATTAAAGTTTACTTGAGTACTTATTGTAATTTTTGGAAGATCAATAAAAATTGGGACTTGGGAGCTATAGTTAAATCTTTTTAAAAGTTTAAGGCATAATATAAATTTTAAATATCGCTTATAAAATAAAATAAACTATAAAATCTAGTACTCTCTCCGTATATTTTCATTAAACTCATTTTACCTTTATTTGGACGTATCATTTCATTAAGTTCATTTTCTATAATGGAAATGCATTATATATAATAAATACTTCACTATAACTCATAAATTACCATATATGACACTAAAAAGCTAGTAATCCCCTCTTTTTTTTTGAACAATATTGCAAGGAAATTTATATACCGCGTACGGAGGACTCGAACCCGTGACCTTTGGCCCGGGCATTAACCTCACTACCACTAGGCTAACACACACACACAACTTTATTTTTTTTGTGACAAAAGTACCCCAAAAAGTTACTTTATTTTTTCAACTTTATTATAAACAACTCATTTTCTTAACATGCATAGTCGATCAAATGGTCTTAATAAAAAGATACGGAAGAAATACTACTTACCAAAATTTATATGTTAAAATCAATAAATTTACGTGCGAATGCACATTACTTGTTCCAGTATTCAAAAGTATCATTAACTTATACTAGTAATTTTTATTTGAGTAATGATATTCAGACACACTGTACCCAGTCACACGCGCTAAAAATGGTAATATAGGTTTTGAAAATAGAAATATACCCTAATTGGAAAGCATAAACCCTAGGGAGAAATGTGATTATTTCTATTTTTACAGTCAATTTTTTTTTTTCATGCGTGTGACTGACCACAATGTGTCCGAATATTTTTACTCCTTTTATTTATACTATCAAAAATGTTCAAATGATACCAACATTGGCTTTTATGGTGTTTGACGGATGTTTTTATCGTCAAAATATTACCAATTACTAATAAATTTCCAAAATTTCATATGGCTTTGCAAATCGGGAAAAAGGAAGCCCGTGCAAATATTTCATCATAATTATTGTTAATTATGAAATTCCTCAATACTCTTGTCTTCCAAACCCGATTCTTTATTGCCTTTTTAAGTAACATCTCTTATTATTTTATTAAGAAGATGACACATAACATTACTAAAAGTTCAAAATTTATGGTATCTTTATATATTTTTTATTACTAAAAGTTCAAAATTTATGATATTTTTATATATTTTTTAAATCTTAAATCATTAATTATGATATATTTCGTTATTAAAACAATAAGTCGATAGCCAATAGAGAAATTCAATTTGCTTTTCTTCTCCTACAGAGTAACAAAATCCCCAAAACATTCTCCTGAGTCTTCATAATCAACTGGACGAAGTCCGATGACTTGAATCCGTCCAAGAAAATTCTCCTCCGCCACTGCTCTGGTCGCCCTCCGCCTGGCCATCGACTCCGGGCGGCGGAAAAAATGTCGGATAAGGATGTGCCACCGTCGGAAAAGACTGAAACCCACCGGTCGTATAAGGCGTCAAACCACCAAATAAATATCCATCCACACCTTGCATTTGTGCATCATCAAAACTAATAGCATTTACATTCTCCCCTTGAAACTGAGGGCGGCTGTGAACAATGGGGTCCGCCGCCGTCGACACTGCGGCTGCTGCCACTCTTGGCGGCTGAGAACGATCTTGATGGAGAAGGGTGGTGGATGATGAAGGTGAGGAAGTGTGAATCAGCCTGACGTTTTCAGGGAAGTTGAGCTTAGCTTTGCTGCCACGGAAGTGGAGCGCCGCCTCGTCGTAGGCTCGGGCAGCGTCCTCCGCCGTGTCAAAGGTGCCCAGCCACACCCGGGCAGCTTTGAAGGGATCGCGAATCTCCGCCGCCCATTTCCCCCACGGCCGCTGCCTCACGCCTCTGTACCTTCTGTTCATTCCTGATGTTGATGAATTTGCGTTGTTTTCTTGTGGAATGAATGTGGGGCTGTAGCTGTAGATTGCTGCTGCTGTTGTTGCTGTTATGATGCTTGTACCTGCTGCCTCTCCTGCTGTACCATGTTCACTTTCTTAGTTAGTTAGTCACTTAGTTTGTTTCATCTATCACATTGTCACTAAATTACATATATGGAGGGAAAATTCTAATTCAAATAGAGTTTCTACTGTTTCATTCATCCTAAAACAGATTTACTCCATTACTAAAAACAAAAAAATAAAATTGAACTTATCATAAAAGACTAAAATTTCTTTTAAAATATATATGAATTGAACAGCTTATTTTTCAATCAAAATTAATGTTGCAAGAATTTTTTGTAGACAGGGAGATCAAGATTAGCAAAAAGGGCTTTAGTGGCTTGGGAGAAAGTTGGCATTCCAAAAATTGCAGGAGGATGGAATGTGATAAATTTGGAAGCATGGAACAAGGCAACAATAAGCAAACTGCTGTGGAGCGTAGCCAACAAAAAAGACAAGGCATGGATCAAATGGATCCATGAGTATTATATCAAAGGGCAGGATATCATGGATATGAAGATTCCAATGCATGTTGCATGGATGATAAGGAAAATTCTGGGAGCTCGTGATTACTTGAAAAGCACCAGTTTGTATGGCATATCTCCATCCGATATAAGGAAGATTTACTTTGAATTGTGTGGGCATGCTCCAACTATAACTTGGAAGAAACTGATGTGCAACAATATTGATCCCCACCCAAAAAAAAAAACTTGTTTATAGTATGGTTATCAATGCATGGGAGATTAGCAATGTGTGACAATATGTTGAAAATAGGCATGAGGGTGGATACAAGATGCAGTTTGTGTGAACAGGAGAATGAAACCATCAACCACTTGTTCTTTAAATGTTGCTATGTGGCAGAGGTGTGGGAAAACATCACCAACTGGTGTGGGATTCAAAGGAAAGTTGTGGAATGGGAGCAGGAGAAACTCTTTTTACAGATACAGTGTCGTGCAAGGAAGGGGAAGCAACACTCAATGGCGGAGCCACTAAGGAGCTTGAAGGGGCTTAAGCCCCTGGCAAACAAATATTTATGGATTATTTATCATAAATAATCTTCAAATTATTTATATTTTATGTGAATTTTTGTAGCATAAGCCCCCGTTCTCAAATCGAATGGTATAAAAAAGTCAACATTTAAAAAAAGTAGAAAAATTAGCTCCGGGTAGAATTTTTTTCTGGCTACGCCACTGGCAATACTTATATAGATTAGTCCTCACAGTGGCGGTTTATCATGTGTGGAAAGAGAGAAATATAAGGAAGTTTCAGAACAAGAGGATGGAGATTCAAGAACTGCAACGACATTGCATGATCCATATTGCAAGCAATAGCCAGATATATTTCTAGCTAGGTATAGTTGTGGTTTTTTGTTTGAAAGTGTTTGGCGTTTCTTTTCGGTTGGAATTGATGTACTGAACCAGAAAAATTTTGGTGTAAATAAAATAAACTATTTACCAAAAAAAAAAAGTGCAAATATATAATTACCTAAATTAGAGCTTCCAATGGAAAAATCACTATATCCTCTGCAAAATCTTGTGACAGATTCAGAAAGCTGCTCATCATCACGTCCCCTCTTGCATGCACCGCCGCCGCCGCCGCCCCCATCTGCAGTGGCGGCAGCTCCTCCTTGGATGGCCCCGTGGCCGGAGACGGAGACGTCTCCGGCCACGACGTGAGCTAGAGCGGACACCATAGCTGACATCTCTCTCTCTCTATTAAAGCCAGAGAGCAATGGCGAAACCAACGAATCCAACGCATTATTAATCACCCCATCATCAAACAATTCATCTCCCTTCCTATCTTCACCACCACTTTTTCTTGAATTCGCCACCTTCAACACGCACATAAAATTCCCAGATGGCTAGCAGAATATCGATATAGATATTGATTTCGTAAATATATATGAACCATATATTTTATAGTTTTCAACGACAATACTAGAACACAAGAACAATGAAACAGTATTATTTTAATTCAAGAAAGTTGACGAGATTACAGTCCTTCTAATTAAGACAGACCGCTATATATAGAAATATCAGAGTTGAAAGTTGTTAGAATATTATCACAATTATAAAATAACGCCGTCAAATTAAAAGTCGACTGTAAATGTTTTATACCGACAAAAAAAAGGAAAAGATATATGTTCTTCTGTCTTGCAAGCTTTTAAAATTTTGTGAGATTTATTTAAGGAAAGGAAGACTTTTGTAGTCGCGTTTCGTTGGGACAATTGACGTGCATTGATAATGATGAAAGAATAATTAATTATTATTTTTAAAATAGAGAATCTGGATTGCAAAAATAATGAAGAGTGGACGGTCAACGGAGAAGTGTGAATCCACATTTGATAAGAAGTGTATGGGCATCTGTAAACAGGAACTCAGCCCAATACACGGTCTCAATTTTTCTTCTGTCGGCGGAGGATGGCGGAGCCGACATCTGCCACCTCCGGCCGACCTTTTGGCCTTAGGGGTACTAACATTAAAATGAGATGGTGATTGATTAATGATTATGACAAATTTTTTGGACATGCACATGCCTACCATACCCTACTCTTCGTTTATATAAGTATATGTCTATATATATAGTGTCATCTTAATTTAGAAAATACGTAGTGACAGAATATCATTCGAATTATTTACATATTTCGATTTAAACAATGTTGGTGGAATTTGAACTAGGGAGCTTTTAGTCACAAGAACACCACTTTGCTAACTAATTAAGCCACCATCATAGGGGAGGTGATTAGTATAGTATAATATGGTGGTAGGAAACATTTATAGTGTTTTATTTATTTTGGGAAATATGACCTTTTCTTTAATATGCAATTGGTTGTTGTTTGTATGGATTTATGAACTCTAGAATCTTGTCTTGTATAAATACAAAATTATTACTCATCCCATCCTTGAGAAATGTATTATTAATGAAATTTTCGTCCGTCCTTGAAAAGTGTATCATGTTCATTTTTGATATGATCCATCACTTTCTTATATTTATAACAATTCAAAGTGGTGAATCTATTTCTCCATTTAAACTATTTTATAGTACCAAATATTTCTTAAAAACCCGTATCGATCAATTTGTGATACAATTTTAGGAGACAGAAGGAGTATAATTTAATTTGATCAAAACGTACTATATAAAATTATAAATGTAATTTGAAAATTACACAATATTCTTTATTTAGATTGTGCTTTATAAATTTATTAATTTATTCTATGCTAAGGAGAAACTTATTGTGACTCAACTTAACCACTTGTCGAGTTAGGCTTCGTTGACATAAATGTATTTAACATTTTTTTATTATAACGAGGTATATCTATATTAGTATTATATGAATCATTATATCATTATAATGATGGGATCACTACATCACTATTAGGGCTGAGCATAGACCGCCCGACACCGACAAACCGAACCAAACCGATCGGTGTCGGCCGGTCGGCGTCTGCTTCATGAAGGCAGCGGCTCGGCGGCGGTTTGGGTTTCCTGAAAAAGTCGGTTTTGTCGGTCAGCTTCGGTTTTCGATTTTCCCAAGCCGACGCCAACCGAACCGACCGCTATTTACATTGAATTAGAATTAGTCAATTAGATTTAAGGTTTTTGTACTGCTGTTACTCTTACTCTCATTTCCCGCAGTAACACACAAACCCAAAATCTCAAACCTTATTGCCGCTCCCCTCCCCTCACTGCCGCACACCACCACTCCGCCCGTCCACTACCACCACCACCATCCGCCGCGCGCGTCGCCGTCGTGCGGTTGCGCCTCTCCCCCACTGCTGACCTGCGGCCATTTCCCCTCCACTTTGAAGTTTGAGTTTATGGTTGTGATTTGTGAATTTGTTGTCGAATTTGTTTCACCAATATCATTATGATTGTGCGTTTTGGAAGAAAGAAAAATGTATAGCAGAATAACTGGGGAAATTTTAGACTTTTCTGCCCATTTTAGACCAAAACTCATTTTTGGCTGAAACATCCGGTTTGGGCCGACCCGAAGGTTTCGGTCGGTATCGGGTCAGCCCAAAATTCTTGGCGGCTCAGCGGCGGTCTAGATTTTCCCAAAAAGTCGGCCCGTCGATTTGGGCGGTTCAGTTCGGTTTTGGGCCGACCCGAACTGATGCTCAGCCCTAATCACTATATAGGGTGGAAGTATTAGACCATCATGTAACGGGGAAATCTATAACGTCGCATGTTTAGACGTTTACAAATTCGTATATGGACCAGTCAAAATGCAAATACCGTGCGCTTAATTAATTAATTGTTGCATTAATTAATATTTTACTACTTCTAGTTACATAGTAGTAATATAGTATGTTACTCAACGGCAAATCTAGAAAGTCAAAATGGATTCACCAGAAAAGTAGGTACGTCTTGTAAAAATAGCTTTCTATTAATAATTATATACAGTTTAACTCTTTGTTAAAATATGTTTTTGACCTTTTCTCTTTCTAATGACGTGGGAATTCAACAACCGTTATCATTTGTATGTACCTGATAAATATTTAGTTTTATGAAAAACATACAAACCACACTTAATATTAATGATTTTGCACGAGCAAATATTGCCCTCTATCGAGTATGTGTCCATTTTATCTTTTTAAACAAACTAGATAAACTCTCTCCGTCTCGTTCAATAAGTTTTATTTGGGATGGATACGAAAACTAAGAAAAAGAGAGTTGAATAATAAAAAGTGTGATTAGGGTAGTATTTTATTGTTGATGTTAAAGTGAATTGAGTGGAAAATACTGTACAATAAAGTAAACAACACTATTCACCTAAGTCAGTATATTAATCTTTGTCAAATAAAAAATGAAATTTATTGAGTGAATACCTAAAATGATAAAATGAGACTTATTGAACGGGACAGAGAGAGTATATATGTTCTCTTAAATGGTGTGAAAATGAACGATACCTTCTGCGGAACAGAGTAACAAATTTTCAAAAGTAAGATTTCTTTTTACCCACTCCCAACTTGTTTGCATGGAATATGGCTCGATCTAAAGCACTAGCTACTTCATAGTAATTTAATCATTAGTGCTTTTTAGCTTCAAAATTTTCCAGTAAATCTATACCCAACCCTAAATTAATCTTAAAATAGTAAAAACATATGCGGCATCGGGAATAAAATATATTTGTACACTATAAAAAAAGTAATTTTTTTTTAAATGTCCAATGCCTTTATAGGAAAATATCTCTCTCGAAATGTTCGATGCTTTAGGTAAATTTTAAGATGCTATCAAAATTTCGAACTTTTTATAAGAATAATTTAGCACATGATTGGTATCCATATATTGTACTAGTATATTAGATATCATTAGATTATGAGCTTGAAGATATTAGATATGAGTATGAGATTAAAAACGAAAGAAAAAAGATGATAAATTATTTTTTTTAAATAATAAATATGAATGATATATTATCAAAAATTGATATATCGAAATGTTAAAAATAAGTATGTCAAAATATCAAAAATATCAATTTTAATATCGATATACTATACCAAACAAAATATACAAATATGAGTCATATTTTATATACATACCTAATATGCTCATATGAATATGAATACCAAACGACCTTAGATAAAACTTATCTTTATTTTTGTTAATATCATCTCCTTCTTCTCTAATACTAAGACTGGTTGCACCGGGTGTCTCGAGCGGCGTCTCGAGACAGCGCCGGCGACGAGACACGCCGGTGCAGCTGCCATCGTCTCGAGACTGTCCCGAGCCAACGAGACAGCCTCGAGACAGCGCGTATATTACACGCGCGCGAGTTTTTTTTTTTTTTTTTAATAGGCGCGTGCATTGCACGCGCCAGACATAAAAAAAAGAAAAATTAATTTGCAACGGTTGTTTTCAAACGGCTAAATGCCGATTTTAATTTTTTTTTTAATTTTTTTTTATTCTCATATTTTCTTCTATAAATACTACTACATTCTATCACACCACTCACACCATCCTCACACATACAATTTCCAATTCTCCTCTTACAATTCAATTTTTTTTTCGAATCAATTTCGCTGCATCTCGGAAATGGATCCCAACAATCCTTTCTCGTCGTCGTGGTGTCCCCCTGAAATGGCGGACGACGGGCAATACGGCGAATACACCGGCGCGGGGCTCGATTCCATCAACCTCAACTCGTCCGTCGGCGAGTCCTTCCAAAGCGTGATGGGCGGCGACGAGGATAGTCCCTCATCGGAGCCGGCACCGGCCAAAGCCAAGGGGAAGCAACGCGGCAAAAATAAGGGAAAGGCCCTCGCAAACGTCCCTCCACCTTCTCGTCCGGACGCCGACGCCAAACCAAAGAGGCGCGCTTACACGGTGGAACAAGGCACCGCCGTCGCCCAAATCTGGAAAGAGGAGACGTGCAATTCCATCATCGGACGAGATCAGAGCGGCGACAAGTACTGGGGGCGTGTGGCGGACAGGTACAACGCCATGTTCAACGACGACCTCAACACAAAGACGGTGAAGAGCTTCTTCGGCCGGATCTCCCACTGGGTGAAGGAGTGGATGATAGCTTACGACAAGGCAGACAGGAAAAGACAGAGCGGCGCCTCCGACGACATGGTCAAGGAGCAAGCCCAGGAGTTATACCACGCCCATGAAGGGACCTACTTCAAGCACTTTGGTGCCTGGGAAATTTTGGCGGACTACCCCAAATTCCTCCACCAAGAATTTCCCGACGTTCCGTCGATGAAGCGGACGAAGAATACGGCAGAAGGCGCCTACACCTCATCCGGAACGCCGCACGGATCGAGCGAGCCAACAGAAGAAGAGGAAAGCTCGGCTCCCCCCCGCCCACAGGGAAGAGACGCGGCAAAGGCGGCGGCGAGAGCGGCGAAAGGAAAGGGAAAGAAGAAGCAAAGCGAGGAGGAGGAGTTCGGGTCGATGGTCCTCCTCAACAAATGATCGGATAACTGTCCTCGCCGCGGTGAAGAACAACCTCGCCGAGGCAATGAGGGAGCGTGCTCGGGCGAAACAAGACCTCGCCGATTTGAAGATCATCAACACGGACACATCAAACTACACGCCGGAGCAGCTGCAGTTCCATATGATGTTGCTCAACGACGTCAAGCAGCGTCGCGGATGGGCTTAGTTATTTTTTTTTTCCAACGGTTATGTTTTTTAAATATTATAGTACTGTTTTTTTTTTATCATTTCTAGTAATGTAATATTTAATTTTTAGTAATGTCATATTTAATTTCTAGTAATGTATTTTTCTTAACTTGTGGTAATGTATTTTAATTTAAATTAATGAAATTTTCAAATTTTCTATTTATCTTATTAAAATTAATACAAAATAGAAATTAAGAAAATCCTTAGAGACAGCCCTTAGAGACAGCCCCACTGCAGCTCACTGTCTCTATCTCCAAAAAATCCTTAGAGACACCCCTTACAGACACTACCACTGCAGGTAGTCTAATACCGATTCTTTTTACCCTATCTAAAAAGCAAAATAAATGAAACAGAAAAATAGATGGTCCAATCCAAATTATCCAATGTTTGACTAAAGCTGAGATATTTGCGGTGGCAAATAATTCAGTGCGGCACGATAGGGTGCGCCAAGATGACGTGGAGGTATTTAAGTCGTACACGATGACGGTGCTGAGAATGTTATCATTATTATCTCGTTGCCATTTTGTCAACGTTGATTCCAGTCAACGTTAATCATCCATATCTTTACTGCAACGCGCTTTAGAATTTGTTGTGTTATAAAATTAATCATTCGTTCATAGATTCATGTAATCATCCAAAACAAACCAAGAGTTAATTATCAGACCGTACAATTAACTGACTGTGATAGCTCACTCTTGCTTCGAATAAATATAAATGAGTCGAGCTTTTGTAAATTATTCAAAAATTCGATAGAATTTGTTCGATGAGATTCATTATTATATAAATGAGTAAAGTTTGATTTTATTTTGTTAGTTAGTTAGCTAGTGAGGAACTCGTTCTATTAACAAGTGAGCTAAATTGGAAGTATGAAGTTTATATATTTAAGTAGTTAAAGGTATATATACTTGTGTTAATTATCTAATTTATTTAATTTTGTTATAAGAAAAAATGTTAGTAAATGATTATACTATATATTTATTTGTTAGAGTAAGATATGTTACAAAAGGAAAGTATGAGTAGTTAAATTTGAATATATAAGGTTCATTTGAGTTCAATATACCTCGAGACAAGTTTGAGGTTGATAATATTCTACCGCCTCTAGCTTGAGAACTTCAATTTTGAGTAATATATTATTTTCTAGTACAGTACATGATATTATTTCGCTTAAAATGTGTTACTACAATTTTTTTAGTTAAACAGAACTCCCTACATTTATCATAAGTGTGACTTTATTTTCTTTGTGATTATCCACAATAAATGTGACAGTTTTTATAAATGGAAATGATCCACTTAATTTAATATTTACCCTGTTATCTTCCCTACCCCTCACTACTCTCTTTCATTGCATTAAAATTAACACAGTTACTTTCATCACTCTCACTGACTCTCCTTTATTTCTTAAAATCTGTGTTACTCCCTCCGGATGACACTTATCGTGGACGAAGGAAGTATATAAATTTTCACGCAGGTAAACATATTAGTAGAAGTAGTATTTTTATCTAAAGTTATCCTTTTCCTTTAAAGAGTAGTAGTATGTTTTATTCAAACGTACTTTCACTTGATAAAATGAGTTTTAAGTTGCTAAGAACTTTTTTGTATTCAAAGATCAGTCTACAGTCATAAAGTAATGTTTCTTTTTATGAAATGTATTACTTTTATACTCAATCAAGTATGAGTATTGAAATGTATTATAGTATAGTTTATGTTAGAGAGTTGATTTTCAGTTGGGAAGTACTTTTTGCCCTCAAAACTTTTGTCAATGTAAATCCTATATTTTTCATTTGAATTTAGTAGGGTTATATTGTGATTTTGAATGTTTTCAAATTAAAAATTACAGACAAAATTCCCCATATTTTTTAGGAGAAATTCGAAAATGTTTTTTGCAATTTTATTATTGTATTTCTCGCAACCATAGAATTTATAAAAACTTTCAAACTAAGATTTATTTAAAAGAGCATCCACAAGGATGCATCTCCTCCGTAACAATATAATATACTTGCATCATTAATTTATTCATCACTAAAATTGTGAATTTCTCAATTTCATGTAGGGGCCGCAAAAACTATTCTCTCTCTCACTTTCTCTCCCCTCACGTATATAGTGGCGAAAGCCAGGAATTTCTTATTGGCCGAGTGAGATTTTATCGGATAATTATGAACTTTTTCTTTGAGTAATAGTTCAAAAATTGGTTCGAATTTTGAAATGCTTAATGCGATTACTCGTAAAAATGAAAAAGATATCCAACTTTAACTATAAAAATTCTTAACGTTATACAATTATACAAATTAAATAATAGTAGAAATATGGATAAAAATTGCATAGTACATTTACTTGACAATTCTAAGTTGTTTAGTACCGATGTTTATGAGATCAAACTCTAAGTTGAAGAGAGATGTAAAAGAAGGTTTTTTTTTCCTTTTGTATTAGTGTGTTGCTTGGTTGCTTAGTTTAAGATTTTTAAATAAGTTAGAAGGGCAAAAATCTGGACATAATTAAAAAATATTTTAATACATATATATATATATATATATAATTAAAAAAAATTGACAGGACGACTTCCAGGGTTGCACGGCGTTTAAATCCGCCTCTGCACACACACATAAACACACACATATATACTAACTTATATAGATGTTTTTAAAGAAACAAACTTGGTAGTCAAAGTCAAATTCAATGTCCAAAACCACGAGAGGTATAATTCACCATTCTTCATGGCATAAAGTAAGGAGATTATACCTAAACCGAATTAAAGATAGTTGAGAAGTTAAGGGGTGTATGATGATAAAGAATATGTTCAAATACATTTACATTATGTTTATAGTTCAAGTAGTTGGCTTTTTTGGCAAATTGATTTTACTTTGTTCAAACGGTTTGACTTCTAACAAAAAATAAAATGAAAATTCGACATAAATTATTCATTGAAGAGGAAAAAAACAGTTAGATGACGGCTCTACCCATTCTTCCTTTTTATCAAGTGGCATGGGATGTAGAAGTAGACTATCCTTCATTCATCCCAACTTGTTTGAAGTTTAAAACTTTAACCAACTCAAGTTGCCATTTGAATTTTAAGCTAAGAGAGGTTCAATCAATCTTCTATCTAATACAAAACTTTTACATTTGTTATAATTTCTGTATGATTTACGAATCCGGTAAAATTAAAGCCGACGCGACAACTAGAATTGAACTACTAGGTTCTATCATATTTGTCTCGTTAGCCGTTTCACTAGCTTCAATTTGATCAAATTAATTTGTAAATTGTGGGAATATTGCAACAATTTAAAGTTGTATATTTATAATGATATTAGTTCTGTTGAAATGTTGACATTAATAATAATAACTATAATGGGCGCAAGTATATATTTATTAGGGTTATGAAATTAATTAAGACAAAAGGTTTATTGACTTGGTCTTACAATGAAACAAAACAGTTTTTTTTTCTTTTTGGATATCGTGGCTAGTTGATTGGGTAGACTTTAGTTCTTTGAAAAAGAAGTAAAGGAAAATAGAGATACTACTACGTATGCAAAACCAAACAAAAGTTTTATAGTATATATATTAAAGTGTGGATATATATCATCTTCTTCTTGGAGTATTTTTTTTTTTTTTTTTTCAATGTAATTATCCAAGAGGGAATAAAATTATTGATTGGAGAGCTTGATAGGCGCGAATCTATGGCTAGCTATCACAATCACACTAGATAGATTATAAAAACTTTGATATTAAATTTAATTATAGAAAACTACACATTTAAACCTTATCGTTTGCATGTCTACGATTTAGAAAATCCGGGGCAAACTCGAATAAAAAAGCATATCTAATCTAAAAGTGTACAATTTTTGTGATATTATTGAACAAGTTCGAGAGAATTTCGTTATAGGTTTATTTCATGTGTATAGGACACTCAATAGGTAGCTCATTATTGAGCATAATATGATGTACTACTACCATATTCGATGTGTCTGACAATTTGACAACAATTTTTATGTGTGATTGTGGGATATTGTTGTTTCTAATTATGGTTAATTTATTATAAATTTTTCCCTTTCAAAAGAAACTTGCATAATTCATGACTCTTTGATAGGTTAACATAAATTATGTGATTGGTTTACAGATCATATATATTTCTACTACATAGGTAGGTTAATATAAATTACGATATGATTGGTTTTTCAAAAAGCAAGAAACTACGGATGAACTCAAGTGACTGATTAAGATACCACAAGTCTTTCCTTAATAAGAGACCTTGAGTTCAACTCCATCAATTTATATGATAATAAATATATATATTATATATTCCGTTGTAATTCCCTAAAAAGAAAAGCGGGGAACTCATAACCATATACATTCAAGATGGAATTGAATATATTAAATTGAAGCTCATTTAAAATCTAAAATGCAATTTATAGCAATGAAAAAAACGTCAACAAAATTGAATTACATATCGTGATTGTTCACAATAACTTATATGAGACCCGTCGCATACTTTGCGGCGGGCGCGTGGCGCGTGTAATACACGCGTCAGATTTTATTTTTTTTTCCTTTTTTCTGTTTTCTGCCCTTACCCTTTTTCGTTTTTTTTTTTCCAGCTTTTATTTTAATTTTTTTTTTAAATCTACTTTTTCCTCCTTTTTTTTTGTTTGCCGCTTCGTTTTTTTTGTTTGCTGCTTCTTCTTTGGTCAAGATTCGAGCAAGGGGAGCCGAAGGCCTCGGAGCAAGCCGGAAAAAGTCCAAAAATATTGCCCGCTGATTATCCTTATATTAGTAATCGGAGCGAAGGCAGAGCCATAAAATCGAGCCGAAAGGCGAAAACCAAAAAGAAAACAAAAAAGAAAAACTGAAATTAAAAAAAAAAAGTTGATCGGGTCAACGGTCAAACTCGGATTGATCCGACCCGACCCCGGTCGCATTTCATTGTAGCCGGTCGCATGCAAGACCATCTCGTGATTGTTTTAGTAATATTAACCCTTAGAAAGCGATTTGCCGTACATAACACGAGTCGATATCCTAAATTCCTAATAATTTAAGTAGCTTTTTGTCTATTAATTTAACATCAGTCTCAATCCAATACTAGGTTCGCCATTGGCTATGGTTACTCAGCTCTAGGGCCAAATCCAAATTGTCAACTATTTCAATACCACATAGTTGTTCACGTAGGATTTATTTCCTCCACACCTTCATCTTAAATGAAGTGGACCAATTGCTTTGACAACATGGAAACGGTAATAGGTAACTGGAAAAATTTCGAATTCAATCTACAGTTTCTTTTTTCAAGTGGGCCAATAATAACACAATATTTTAATTAAAAAAAAAAAACCTGTCAACCACAAATTTGTCAAGGTAGGTTACATAATGATCATTACCATAATTATATACTCTCAGTCAACAAAAGGATAATTTGATGATGCATCATGGTGGTTTACTATTTTGGTTGGAAGTTTCTAGAAGTTTAAATGAAGACGTCGTAAACCATCAAACCCAAGCACTTGGAATTTGTCGAAACTGTAAAATCTAAAGTAACAAGTTCAAATTCATTACGATATTGTAATCGTATTTGTTCCTTTAAAGAAATTAATGTATTTCAACAAACATTCCAAGTAACATAGGAAACCCACCACTCCCTCTCATCTAATAAACTTTCAATAAATCTAAGATGTAGTGGTTTATAAAATTGTATGAAACGGAAAACTGCATAACTCATATACACATAATAAATTGTTTACAAAGGATCATTACATAGCATATACATAAATCCAGACTATATGGAAATTGATTTAATTTCCACTTAGGATAAACCACACAACCATAAACCATTCATAGTCATAGCAGATGACTAATCCCCTATAACTTTTTTTTTCTTTCACTTATAACAATTTAAATATACCTTAAACAAGTTAGACATCAGTTTAAAATTAAATAGCATGAAATAGGAACATAACGTAATCTTGAAGCTTAGATATGGTAGTAGTGTCCCAGCAGCTGGAAAACTTGAACACAGCTTTTAGAGCATCGAAACAGACCTCATATGTTACATAACTCTTTAACTTCCACAGGCCAAGCAATCATACACGGTTAGCTAAAGAACATACAACCTGTGCCATCTTAGAATTTTCGTCGTCAGCTACCACTTTAGTCTTATCCTGCAGAATAATTTGCCTTTAGCTTGAGCATGTGTAGATGTACTGAGGTCTAATGGAATTCTTCTGTGTAGAGAGGACCTTACCTTTAACATAGCAGTGTCGACTGTGAATTTGATAGCATCAGCAGCAGCACGCGATCTTAGATAGTACATGCCCGTCTTCAAACCCTTCATGTCCAAGGAAAAAAAAATCATCACGTGTGGATAAAATCAAATAAGCACGTACATAATGAAGTCTTGATTCAAATTTCTCAAATTGTGCTAGATTTCGAATTCAGCTTAGCTTACCCTAGTCCAGGTATGGAAGTGGAGAGATGTAAGCTTTCCAAAACTAGGTTGATCCATATGGATGTTTAGGCTTTGACTCTGGTCTATGTAGCACCCACGATCAACAGCCATGTCAACCAGTATCCTTTGTTTAATCTCCCAAACAGTCCTGAGAAGAAATGGAATGAATAAGCATGTAAAAATTTGAAAAGAAGAAACAGATTGCAACTTCAATTCTGTGTGATGCATACTTGTAAATCACTTTAAGATCATCGGGAATCTCGGGGATCTTTTGAACAGAGCCGTCTTCGTAAATTATCCTGTTCTTGACATTCGGAGACCAAATGCCCATCTCGGTTAAATCATGGAGAAGATGCTTGTTCACAACCACAAACTCACCACTGTAGGACATCATCAAAAGGTAATATTAATATCATGGCGAACACAATGCAGATACGATGAAACTGAATGAAACATGTTGAAGAGCTATACCTTAGAACCTCTACGGCTGTAAATGTTGGAAGTGTAAGGTTCAAAGCATTCATTGTTTCCAAGAATCTGGCTTGTAGAAGCAGTCGGCATGGGTGCTATAAGAAGTGAGTTCCGCACTCCATTTTCTGCTATCATTGCACGAAGAGCACTCCAATCCCATCTATCTGACGGCCTAACTCCCCACATATCTGGCTGGATTATTCCCTGAAAGAGGCACAAGCTTAAATTTTCTGATATAAATGCTTAAAACTGTTTTCAGTTGTACCAAAATATACAGCAAGAAGAAATAGTTGAAGGTTCTCCGAACATACCTTGCTAACTGGACAACCATTTGTATGTTTTCATATGGGCCTTCCTTTCGAGCTAGTTCACAAGATGCCTTTAATGCATGATAATATATGGTCTCAAATATATCCTTGTTCAACTGCTGAGCCTGCAACCGGGAATAAAACCGACTAATTTCAGTAATGTAGTAAAATCACAGGGAAACGCACATGGAATACCATAATCAGCTTTTTACCTCTGGAGATTCAAATGCCATGCCAAGCAAGATAAGGTGTCAGCAAGACCTTGTACGCCAATTCCTATTGGCCTGTGACGCATATTAGACCTTCTTGCAGTTTCAACGGGGTAATAATTTGTATCAATTATCTTGTTAAGGTTGTAGTAACGAGCTCCGTAACCTGCAGGAAGCAAAGCAACAGGTAAATATCACAAAAGACATCCCCAGTATGTGAAAATCAGGCCAACATGAACTGATTAGCAACCATTAAACTAAAAGAAACACACCTCAGCTAGTTTGTCAAAGTCAAAATATCGGTTTTTAGGACCCTATGCTGCCAACAAGCTTTGTTTGTTGCGACTCCAGAGGCACACCCTTTAAGAAATTAGAGAAACAAATTAAAAGAGAAGAAAGTATGTCTAACATACTAGAAGCATTCAACCATACAAGTCGATAATAACCTTCTCTCTAACATATCGCGGTAAAGCAATCGATGCAAGATTGCAGACTGCAGTTTCTGTAGGACTCGTTGTACTCAATTATCTCAGTACATAAGTTAGAGGATTTTATTGTACCCAGATTCTGCTGGTTGCTCTTTCTATTACATTGTGTCCTGTAAATTCAAATGTGAAGATTCAGATGATCTAATGATCAAATAGAGCATCAAAAGATTATGAATCATGAAATTTGTCATCTCTGCTACCTTATAAAGCATATATGGAGTTCCAGTTTCAATCTGGGATTTCAAGATTTCAAACCATAAAACTCTGTGCCATGGATAACTTTTTTGGCCTTTCCCTGAGTCCAAACGAACAAAACTTCAAAAATAATATTCACTCCGGAAAAAAAACATCATATGACCATATAAAAGTTATTTACCTCTCTCTCATATTTAGTATACCAAAGCTTCAAACTCTTCACCCCCAACAATCAGCTAATCCAGGAGACTCGCATGGACAGAATAATGACCATTGTCCGTTGGATTGAACTCTTTGCATAAGAGAGCAGGTATCCAAAGACCATAAAACAAATCTCTAGCACGGTGTTCCTCCTGAAAATAATCAGTGAAGTGGAGTCCAATACAAGATTAAGCCAGTACTGCCAAGAACAGGCTGAAACACCAAATCAAGAACTCATACCTTTCCATGGTTTTTCCTCAAATCAAGAAACTCAAAGATATCAGCATGCCATGGCTCTAAACTACACAGCAAAAGCACCTATCCTCATTATAGAAAGGCAAATATCAAAACACAACACAAATTTCAGATATGCAATAGGACAGAAGAAGAATTGCTCAAACCTTTCCTCTTGCCACCACCCTGATCCACATATCGAGCAGTGTCATTGAAAACTCGAAGCATTGGGACAACGCCATTGGATGTCCCATTTGTTCCACGTATATAACTTCCTGTGGCACGATATTGTGGACCGACACACCAATACCTCCAGCTAGATTTGCTTATAACAGCACACTCCTTAAGTGTGTCATATATGCCCTCAATGCTATCATCCTTCATGCATATCAAAGAAACAGCTGCTCAACTGTATCAATACATAAAATTAAGTATTCACTAGAGAAAGAAAGAGATAAGCTCCAAGTACAGCTAAACTCCTTTCAAAGGAAAAATAGTGTTAGCATCCGTAGTAAAAGAAACCAATTCTCAGTTATCGTACTTGTGGCCTTGTGTTTCCGGCGTTAAAAAGGGTGGGAGAAGCATGTGTGAACCATCGCTGGGACAAAAGATGATATGTTTTTATGGTGGAATCAATATCATTCTTATGGATGCCAACAGCAACCCTCATTAACATGTGTTGTGGCCTTTCAACAACCTTGCCTTGGACCTTTAACAGGTAAGACCTTTCGAGCGTTTTAAAACCAAAGTAATCGTAGTCGAAGTCTCTGTCATATATGATCTCACTGTCAAGACGAGCAGAGTTCTGCAGAATAGAAAATAATACAGTATTAATACATTGAACAAGTTTGCAATATAAGTTAATAAAGTGGGATTATGAATTAGCAAAATTTTAATCAACTTATTTATATATCTACTTCTTCAAACTTAATGAACCATTTCAATTACATACAACACTTGAAAAAACAAGCAGAATCAATGAAAATAATGACAAAAGAGAAAGACACACTTGGCAAAATTCCAAACGGAATTAACATCATCCACCAATCAATTGAATGGAAGTATTTTTTTCTGCATCTATAAAGCATCTCTTTATACAGGTATACTTACTAAAAGTTCACAAAGCTTAAAATGTTTATGCTGGAAGAACAAATACCTTCATTATTATCTCATAGACATCATCAGCAATCAAAGGGGACGCTAGTCCGGACCTCTCACTGACATGATTGTACATGTCTTTTACCCTGCAACGATTTTGTAGAACGTTAACAGCCCAGTATATGTGTGAAGAATTTATCTATAACAGTGAGGCTCACTTACGTTTCAGAAAACGATTTCTTAGTGTTCTTGTGAAGGTTTGAAACAGCAATTCTTGCAGCCAGCTGCATGTTGCAAAACAATTCATATTATTTCAAAAAATTTCAAAAGTATTTAAAACGCAATCCTTCACAAACCAACGCACAGATATTGTGGAATGTTATCCTACACAACCAAATTAAATACCTCCATAAGAACATAGTGTTATTTGGCATTTGGCATTGAAGTGATGAGTCATTGCTATGATACGTGTATAGGATAACATTAATATGTATATATAATGGGTGTAAAGCTAGCAAAAATAAGAACATACCATCCAGAACATACTCACTTAAAAATTGGAAGTATAATATTTCTGAAACTACTTTCATATTCGAATATAAGATAACAAAAATGTCAGAATATATAATTCCATTATAAAAACTGACTGCGCACGTGATGTAATTCTAATCACAAACTAAGTAAATTCAGATTTTATATGAATGAGACAGTTTTTTTTCAAATGAAGCTAAACTATACTATAAAAAAAATGTTCTCAAAACTATCTAATGTCTGAAATTAGATAAAGTACATTAGATAAAGTCACGATGATCGTCAAACAAAAAAGGCAGAAGTAAACATCACCAACTTGATCGACTATACATTAAAAAAAATTGGCAGCTCAAGAAATTACCAAAAAACATAAATCCAAAAGAATCAACATAAAAGTAGAAATTAAGATCATCAAACCAGAATACACAAACAAATCGCATCATCAGAGAGTAAATTCAACAATTTTCTAAATCAAAACAGACAATTACGACCAGAAAAACAACAAACAAAAAATCGGAGCGCAAATCAACAATTGCACTCACACAAGCATAGTCGGGATGGTTGGCCGTCATGGCGGCGGCCGTCTCCGCCGCCAACTCATCAAGTTGGCTGGTGGTGACGCCTTTGTAGACCCCAGCGCACACTTTCTGTGAGACCAGAACCGGGTCGCAGTGCTCGCTACTGAGACCATAACTGAGCTTTTTCAGGCGCGCAGTGATCTTGTCGAAGTGCACAGTCTCCTGCCTCCCGTCCCTCTTCACCACATACATTTTTTTATTTTTATTTTCAATCTCTTTGAGGACTTTTCACAGACAGTTGGAGAGGACGATCCACTGGCAAACAACAAATGATCACTCCGATTGTATATATAGGATATAAAAAAAATTGGTTTTTTTTTTGTTGTTGTTAGCTTTAGGGTTTGAGAATTTTCCCTCTAAGAATTTGGGGAGTTTTGAAGTTTTCCCGCTCAATTCAAGAGGATTGATTATGGTGGCGGGAATATGGAGGGGTGCGGCCCAAATGAATGTAATCAATGCCTTGGCTTTTTATTTAGAGCAACCCATTTTGATCTAGTTGAAACCTCCTAGATATCACATCCCGACATCATATTTTATGTATGTTGTATATACAATAATAATGTTACATTTTAATGACAAGTATTCGCCGTTTGATATTTAAAAATCACTTTGATATAGTGACAATTCAAATTAAGATGAATATATGATTGGATCGGCCAAAAATCGAATAATACCAAGCAAACCATTAATTGAATTATTTTCGAAAAGGATTAAATAGAACGGACCTATCTCGCTAATATCGAATTTTGGTTATTATTATCATGTTGTTACTAGTAAGTAGCCCGCCGAGACTCGATGATTTTAATTTATGTGTATACTTCTTAAGAAAAAATATATTTTTTACAAACATTATAAAGAAATTTAAATACCGTATGACGTTGGACTCAAACCTGTGACCTTTGACTCGGACATTAAATACACTATCACTAGGCTTAAGAAAAAAAATATTAAACGTGTATCTTACTTATAACTCGTGATGATGATCAAGTTAATTGTAAATCAAACTTCGGAAAATAATTTTATTTCACGTATAAACTTATAAGTACGAATGATAATGGATATGGTGGTATTACTCATTCATTAAGTATTTCCACAAATCATTTTTGTTTTTAATTTTCTACATGTTCTCGTCCTAATCGTGATTAAAATATTAATATACTGTACATTCCCGTCTCAAATTCGTTAGGTAAATACTCGATAAAAATTCTAATACTACAAGTTAATATTAATTTAAATTAGTAAAAATCATTCTTTTGTCTATTTGAACCGTCTCGTTAGTTTATGCGAAATCATCACTTGTTAGGTAATACTCGATAAAAATCTAACCTACAAAGCTAATAGTATCAATTAAGTAAAAAAAATTCTTTTTGTCTATTTGAACTGTCTCGTTGGTTTACTCGATAAAAATCTAAATACTAAAAAGTTAACAGTATTAATTAAACTTAGTAAAAGTCCTTCTTTTATCTATTTAAACCGTCTCGCCAGTTTATACTTTGTCATACCTCACCGTGAAAAATTAATGCGTTCATATCTCATATGGTACAATTAATTGCAACTACAAGTATAATTAGTTAAAGTATTAAAAAAAAGATTGTGGGAGAAGACATATTTGTTGCTTGATGAGAATGGCGCAATGTCTTTGACCCGACGTGATTTGGTTTAGCCAATTTATTAGGTTATATTGATTCATAATTATTATGAGATGGATATAGTTATTATTATCTAAACTTATAATTATAAATTACAATAAACCAAATACTCATTCATTAAGTATTTTTCAAATCTAAATTTGTTCAGAATTTTTCAATATACATTCTCGTCCTAATCTCGATTAAAATAGTGACTTCACTGTATATTCCTGTCGAAAACCTATTGGAATACTCGATAAAAATCGGAATACTACAAAGTTAATTTAAATTGGTAAAAATTCTTCTTTTATGTCTATTTGAATCGTCTTGTTGATTTTTGAATCGACTCGTTGGTTTATTTCTTCTTTTTATGTCTATTTGAATCGTTTCGTTGGTTTATGGTAAATTGATATCTCTAATTTTAGCCAAATGCCAAGAAAGATATATTTAAATTTTAAAGATGTTTTTAGCTATCTATTCATACATTAGATTAAATGTGATATGAGCAGTATTTTCTAGCAAGCACTAATCGAAGATTTTAGAAAAAAAAAAATATGAATGAAAGATAAAGAGAATTCTATGTAGATATATTGATTAAACATATTTATTTAGTTTTCATAGAGATTTTCAATTACAAAATTTCTATTGGCCTCTTAAATGTTAATTTTCTTATTTTATTGCTTTAAAGTTAATTATTGACGCTACTTGTAAACTAACTTAAAAAATAAATTTACTTTTCATAATTATTAAATATATAAGTAATAATGAAAATGGGTTATGTGATTTGTATTTAGAAATTGAGAATATATATCTATTAAGAATTGAGATGTATCATATATATAATATAATATTACGAATTAATAATACACAAAACTTTTAAAAATTGTGAAGAATATAGATAAAGTTAGTAATAACAGGTATACATGAGACATGAGAAATTATTATTATATGAATATAATAAATAATATATGTGTAGATTAACTTAAAAAATAATTTTTACTTTTCATAATTATTAAACATATAGTAATTAATATTTAAAATAAGTTATATATTTGTATTTAAAAATTGAGGATATATATCGATTAAAAATTGAGATATAGTATATAATATTGATACTATGAATTTTTTTTAGCAAAATATTATTAATTAAGAATACACTAAGAGTGTAAAGAATAGAGATAACAATAGAAATAACGGATATACATGATGCATGAGAAATTATTATTTGAATAATAAGTAATATATGTGTATTAATACGAATTAATAATGCCAAAATCACGAGAATAAAAGAAAATTAGAACGAAATATCGTGGAGGGGACACCGTTTATTTTCTTATTATTAATAATAATAAGATAAGATTGTTATGGTTATGGTGAAATTTTTACATGGGTGTACATGTAGTACATCCATCCCTCACATGGAATTATTTTAATAATATAAAATAAATTATTAAAATAATACCATGTTAGGAGTGGGCGTACTACATATACACCCATTTAAGAATTTCTCATGGTTATGATTTTGTAAATACTACTAGTATTATAATTAGTAACCATCCAACTCAAGTATTCCATAACTTAGCATAACACCAACACCTAGTGCACAAAATCCCCAAACAAGAAGGCCCAAACTCAGCTTGATTTTAATAATTTTGATCAGATTGAAATTAGATTTGCTAATGAGTAACAATTGAGTGCATACTTATGTATAGTGCATAACCCGACCAGCCCCAACCTGCCCACGCGCCAGCCCCGACCCGATCGGATTGAAATTTGATTTGCTAAAGAGCTTGATTTTTTTTTTCCGGCGGAGCCTTCGGCTCCGATTTTACGGCTCTGCCTTCGCTCCGATTACTAAAATAAGGATAATCGGCGGGCAACAATTTGGATTTTTTCGGCTCGCTCCGAGGCCTTCGGCTCCCCTTACTCGAATCTTGATCAAAGAAGAAGCGGCAAAAAAAAAAAAAATGGAAATAGAAAGAAAAAAAAATTGGTCAAAGGGGGGTTGACCCGGGTCAAAAGGGTCGGGTCAGGGCGGTGGGCGGGTGTTGCACCCAAATTTTTGTCTTTTGCTAAAACCTCTCGGTTAAGATCAATTTATTATTATTATTATTATTAGGGTTCGACCATGCTCCCTTAATTCGAAAGTTGGTACCGTAGGTATTGTATTATATTAATTTTATTCTATCAAGTTTTGTACGTATTATATATGTGTGTATAATTTTCTTTCTGGGATTTTGAAATTTTGAATCTTCCATACTCCAGAGTAGAGGTGGCCAAAATAACTAGAATTGGTGGAACCGAATCAGAACCAAACTGAAACCGGCGGTTTTGAAACTGGAACCGAACCGCCGGTTCTTATTTGGAACCGAGAACCGCCGTTGAGGCGGTTTTATTCCGGTTCCAAGAATGTGGAATCGAGAACCGCCTGTTTCGGTTCGGTTCCGGTTCCGAACCGACAGTTCCTCTATTTTTTTTATTTTTTTTTGTTTTATTTATATTTATTTCATAATTCATATTATATCACTCAAATACTATTTAGAATGCATAAATATACATTTATAGAAGAAAAAGTTAGCAAAAAATGAAAAAAATACATATAATTAAAACTTCGGTTCCAAATTGGAACCGAGAACCGAAGAACCGAACCGAAACCGAAACCGCCGGTTCTAATTTGGAACTGAAACTGAAGAAGTAGGCACTTCAGTTCCGATTCCTCCGAAGTAGAACCGATAACCGTCGATTTCGGTTCCGGTTCGGAACCGAAACCGAATTTGGCCACCTCTACTCTAGAGTTCTGCAATTGTGGAACTGTGAAAGATATGCTCTTTATATGAAATGACATTAATCAAATGAAAGCTACTTTTGGATATTCTACATTCGTTTGAACTCGGTTCCTTTTTTGGTAATGCACAAGAAAAGGTATGAATATTATGCGCATCACCAATATTATTTCACAAAATTATGAAAACTATAGATCATCACCAATATTATTTTGGTAATGCACAAAAAAGGTTCGTCGCAAATATTATTTTGATAGTGAACAAAAAAAGGTTGATTACGCATATTTTTTTAATAGTGAACAAAAAAAGGTTCATCACGAATATTTTTTTGTGTGACTCACAGATTCTGTACATTACATACAAAATAAAAAAAACAGTTCTTAGGTTGCAGCTCACGAAAGTTATTTTATCAACTTTCACAGATAAAAATGTGCACCTTTTTCCACGGTAACATTTTTTTGGGCTTCAACTAAAGATAACAAGCAAAGAGGGTTAATTTCCATAGAGCAATTGCTCTTCTTCTGGCCAAATAAAAGTAAAATATATCATCCATACTCGCCTAGAAAATTGTAATTTCTAAATATGAGATCCACAAATGCCATAATATATATTTTTTAACTGAAAAAATGAAGGCTAACTAGTGGAGTGTAAGATTGATAATTGAAAGTTTCGAGGATAATTCATAAAATAAATAAATAAATAAAACACACACACACACACACACACAAACTACCACCTAAACATCGAAAGAGTCTCTTCCCTTGCCTTTTTTTCAATCCAACTCATTAGATGATCCTGCAACAAGAATATATAATTGTATATAATATGAGCATGCAAATGATTGATTAATGAAACTAGTACAACAAGTTTAGATAATAACATACCTTGACAATGAAGACAATTGGCCATAGCACAATTATATAGATGAATTCACTTTCTCCATAGACCAAATGTTAGTTGGATTCGTGGCTACATATATGAGCATATAATTGGTTCAAAAAAATTGCTACAAGTTTTAAGATCGAGAAACATAACAACATACCGGTAGCACAGCTGTCAAGAGACGAATTCAATTGTTCCATGGTCCAAGTGTTAGTACGAGCTGGTTGTTCATCTCTTTGGTTTATACAAATTGAACACAAACAAAAAGGCCTCCTAGGAGTTGGGAGTTAATTACTTCATAGTAACAATGTAATAGTATCTTTCTAAAAACCAAATAAATGTAGTAGGAAAGGTATTTAGTTGTAAATTTACCCCGAATCTGCTTTGATAAATATAGATAAATTTAAATTGGGTGGAGCCCAAAACCCTATTCTTTCACAGAAAGCATACAACATAGTCGCTGCCTCTTGTGAGACTTTAGCCTGAGAATTGGAGAATAATAACAAATTAATTACAAAACAAAATCATTAATTGGATTGTATTCTATTGTATTAATTAATCTAAAGAAGGAAGCTAAGTAAGTATATTTAGTTACCAAGAGTTGGTTTTCAGACAAATTTGGAGGCTTCTCTTTGGGGTACCTGAAATGAAGCGGGGGCAACAACCCCATATCCCCTTTTTCTTCTTCCTTTAATTCTCCTTCGTCGTCATCTCCCACAACTAAACAATAATTAATTAATACACAAGTTACAAATTTTTACTTTCAATCACACGAATTGAGTAAAAACACAGCTATTAAACTATAACTTTTAATAATCAAAATTAGGGATTGAAGAAGAAATCAAAGTAGCTTACTGTCGCCGGCGACCCAGACTAATCCGTCACCGGGGAACCTAAAAACGATTCCGAGAGCGACAAAATCAACAGAGCGAGGGGGGCGATCAATAGCGAATGCACGAACCTCATCGACGGAGCAATTAAAGGGAGCGTCTACTTCAATTGGTTTGCCTCTCATTGGTCGGGGCTCGTTCCAGATATAATAACAATCATGCTTCTCGTCATATGCAACATAACGACCGCCGCCTATTTCCAAATGCCGATCATCATCACCCTCATCAAATCTCGTTTCCTTTAGACTGAACATAATTAATAGCGGTTGTGGTTTAATGGATCGGAACAACTAATTTATACAAACGCCAGAGAGAGAGAGAATTGGATTAGTTTTCTGATCGACGTGGAGAGGGGGTTTAGGGCTTGGAGAGGTAATTTATACAAAACTAATATTGTACCCCGCAATTTTATAGGCGGATTATGCGCGATATATAGAAATAATAAATTTATATGGGTAAAATTACTGTGGCAAAAAGTAATTATAATGAAATTACAGATCAATACATATCAAGTTATAAATCATGAATACAATAAATTTTTGAAATGCATCATTTTATATATTGGATAAATATAAAACTAATCATCATCATCATTATTATTATATCACTAAAAAAAAAATGATTCTTTATTTGAAAAAATCTTAGGTGTCACCCCTCTTAATCCTCCACTACTATTTATCTAAATTCTCAAATTTTTGAAATTAAAAATTAATATTAATCATATTTTATATAAATATTTTAAATATATAACATGTCAGATTTAGTTGATTTATAGGGCACGTCTATCCTTATTTTCAAGTTATAATAGAACTAGCGTATAACCCGTCGAATATCGACGGGAAATTATAAAAATTGATAAACTTATTAAATAGTACTAATATGTGATAGATTAAAAAGATATTATTTGTCAATTATTTTAGCGTTAAATAATTCGATTATGCAATCTACTAAACTCACTTAGAATTTATATCTCTTGAACACATCTTAAATTCAATTAAAAAGTAATTTTACCACATGTTTACGTCTCAAACCTATATAGTTATGTTTGTTAAAAATTATAACTAATATATTCTCATTCATTTCGATAATTGTTAAAGCTCTGTTCTTCTACAAAGCCGATGTGGGCAAAAATATATTTCTCTCTCAGAGAAAAGCGACTCTTAAATTGAATTTTTTAGCTTTTTATGAAGAAAAAGAGGCAAAGGAAGGAGCAGGTAGTGTGTGAGAGAGAAAAGATATATAGATAGCGAATAATACTATAGATGTTAAGACTGTCTATAAGATAAAAGTAACCCTAAATACCCACATTATAAATTCAACACAAGATTAAGAAAAAAAAAAAGTTAAACCACCACTTCACAATCATCTCATCTACCCCGACGGTTCCGACCTTGAACCGACCTATTGACTACAATACTGATTTTAAATTATATAAATAATCATCTTCCAAATATATTCAAAAAAAATTAATGATGACATTTTTTTACCTGAAATTAATATTTAATTATATACATAACTATATTCCAAAAATATTCACATAATATATAATAAATAAAAATTTAATTATAAATCTATCATTTTACATTTAAAAATTTAAAAATTTGAGAATTTAGATAAATAGGAATGGAGAATTAAGAAGGGTGCCACGTACAATTTTTTCAAACCAAGAAATATTTTCCTTTTAGTAATATATAAATAATCATCTTCCAAATATATTCATAGAAAAATAAATGATGACATTCGTTTTCTTGTTTACCAGCTTCGAGAATAACTTTTTTAACTGAGAATAGAACTTCAATAATTGATTCACTATGTACTTGGTAGTTTTTCCTTTTTACAAAACTTTATGTGGAATAATTGTGATTCATAAAATTATTTAGTTAATGATATAGTAAGATAAAAGTTGACCATAAATATTCTTAATTTTATGAGTTTAAAATTATATAATATATAAAAAAAAGTTGTCCCGCAAGTATTGAATTGACTCATCTACGCGCACGATTATTGGTCGGAATTGACTCGTTGATAAATCGTTAGTAATTTTTCTGCCAATTTTCCTACATATTCTACGTTTTCCAACGGAGACGATTGATTAATCAAACAATTTGAGATGATGTGTTTAGGATTATTCAAACTTGTTTGAAATTTATATACTCGTACTTGTTTAAAATCCGATTAAAAAATTAATTATTTGTGTTCCTTTCTGAAAAAAATCCGTATATTAGTCTACCACTATAGTTCTGCATCGAAACTGTCCCGTTGACCACGACTCTGATTTATAAGTGCGTAATTTATAAAATTTATTTAGAATTTATATAGATCCAAAATTTTAATAAAAATAATAATGTATATTCGTTATCGTCCTTAATCGTATAGT